>CM044962.1:32985783-33005694 GCA_024516035.1 Bactericera cockerelli | reverse complement strand
TTCACATTTTGGTGCGAACTTTACATCCTGTGCGAATATTACAAGTTCGCACCGGATGGTGTCCCTTACTACAGACAAGTGTAAACAAATTTTGAAGAAATTTTCTTTCGGCGCTTGGGTTCGAACCCAGACCTTCCGCATGGAAACGGAAAGTAAGTACCAACTGATATTACACCATACACACACACACATAATGGGACTACCTGTCTTGCGCTGACAGTCTAAATAAATAAAGCACACAAAATGACATTTAGGGTTAAAAAAAAAAACGTGAATATTTTTTGTCGCCCATCTATTTTCATTCCGAACCCGGCGTAGCTCAAGAATGGCTCATCAGAATTTCGCGATTGATATGGCAAATGAAAGCTCAAACACTTACCTAAAACTTTTCCGCTCTGAGTTGATGGGTCGTCGGGACAAATCTCGAGAAAAAATTTCATTTAGTTCGAAAAGCGTGAATATTTTTGACACCCATCATTTTTTATCCTTAGGTACTCATTGTAGCTGAACCCTAGGGAAATGTAACCTAGCCTAGAAGAAATCCCTGATTTAAACGGACCATGTGCAAAATTTAATGTTTTTCGGTCAAACGGTGTGGATTTGCATGAAAAACATACATACACTCATACAGACAGCTTTCTTTTATGGATATAGATTTAATACAATTTTTGTCGGCTCTGAGGTTCGAACCCGGGACCCTCCGCATGGAAAGTGAGTATTTTACCCCTGAGCTAATTGTGTGATATAACATTTATCTAATATTGAATTGATTTTTTTTCTTCGAATTTATGTCGGCACTGGGGTTTGAATCCGGGCCCTTCCGCATGGCAAGCGAGTATCTTATGTGCACTGGTAGTCAAGTGGTTAACGCGCTAGTCTGGTAATCCAGAGGTAGCGTAGGGATCCGTTGGTTCGAATCCCACCCAGTGCACGAATATTTCCTCATTAATTTGAGTTTGTGACCACATAATAATAAGACTCTGAGGGATAGAGGGTAGAAAATGCTTTAAGCATTAACCTCGCCTGGTGGTTACTACCTTCTACTCAGTATAATCAGTCAGCATAAAGTATAAACAGAAAAGTGAGAAGTTGTACTAGATGTACATGAATATCAGAACATACCTGGACAGCTGTTTCGAGCTTATTTGCTCTCATCAGCAGGTAATAGTTCTGAATATCCATGCCATCAACTAACCTCTCTATTTTAATCAGTATAAACAGAAGAGTGAGAAGTTGTACTGGATAAAGAGTATTATTATTATTATGTTACCCCTGAGCTAATCGTCCGCTCAACACCTCTCTCTTCCAGGGGCTACCGCTGTCAACGGCTCGTCAGACTACTACGAGAGTGTGGGACCTGTGCGCAACTCCAACCCGCAGCCCTCCCAGCCTTACCACCCGTACCGGCGGCAATGAAGACTCCGTGGCGAAGTGGTACACACCTCCGTCCTTTGATCCAAGGTCGTGGGTTCGAATCCCGGCCAGTGCAGAATTTTTCACCAGAAAATTTTCGCTTCTAATTTGAAAATTTAAATAAGGGTCACGCTATGAAATAGGATTAGATTTAATAGAAGTGGACACTGTCCCCTAACACGCCTCCTAGTGGGAATTTCAACGAATCACAGGACACTAGCTTGATGAGTGATGAGTCAGCGGTGTAGTGTTTACTCAGATTAGATTAAATATAATTCTGTATCACATAATTCGACCATAAAACAGGATTGAATGAATTAAAATCAAGATAAGCCAAACAACTGTCACGTAAGTCTAGCTCTAGTGCGCTGTGATTGGTTAAAACACCGATTTTCGTGAGGGTCTGGATTATCCTAAATTTTAATCCTGTTTCTGACGCGGTTCTATGAAACATGTACCTAGAGTTTAACTGGTTATAAGAGAACTCACGGGACCGCAATTTTTTTCTCTTATATCCAGGTTTCACTTATTAAAGAGGAATCCCACCCAGCGCACGAATATTTCCTCATTCATTTGAGTTAGTGACCACGTAGTAATAAGACTCTGAGGGTTAGGTGGTAGAAAATGTTTTGAGCATTAACCTCGCCTGGTGGTTAGTTTCCACTGAAGAGTATTATTATTTAGTGCGGTCACTCACTTGTAGGTCAAGGTCAGGAGGTCATGACCCTCCAGAGCACTGAAGTGGTCACGTACTCAAATATAGAGGACAAATCGCGCTAGTATATTTATGTTTAAAATACAATATAATTTATTTAAATCGCAAACAGTTTCAACATGATATCACAACAAATGTACCGAATTAGTTTTCTTAATATGTCCTTGTGGAGTAAAAAATATGACTTAGGGCCAAATTATGAAACAGGATTAAATATCTAGATTTAATCCTGTTTAATTTTTTTTTTTCTTTCTCTAGATTAAATATTTTTTAATCCAAGCCACTATCACTAAACAGCTGATATAAATGCGCTGTGATCGGTTGAAATTCCCACCAGAGAGCGTGTTAAGCAAAACTGTAGGATTAGATTATCTAATCCTGTTTCACAATTCGAGCCTCAAACTGTGACATCTTTGGAGATTCAGGTACTCTTCATTCTACGATACATAGATTGACTAAAAACACAATACTTCTGATTTTCAATATTAGAAATTATAGCGGTACAATTGTTTCTTAACATTACTACCCCTAATTATGCAATCAAGATTTATATACCAAAGAAATACATTCGAACCTGGACATAAGAGAACTTCATTGACCAAAAATTATTTCTCATATATCCCGGTCTATCTTATAAAGAGAATATTTTTCCTAATAGAGAGATAAAAGGGCCAGAAAAAAGCTTATTTCCAGGTTCGACTGTGTTCGGACGACCCTATTTTAAAACTATGTACCCCCACTTATTGAAATAATATGCAATTTTATGGATTCTGCAGAGATAGTAATTTCACATTAAGCATCTATGAATTCATTCCTTTTTCAATCTTACCATTTTACTCATAAAACACAAGCCCCGTTGTACATACACGCGTAGCCCTAAGTTACTTTACTCTAACATTCTATTGTATTTGGTCTCAAATAATTTTATTACCAAGTTGACATTTTGAAAATAATATATCAGTGTTTTTCTTTCTTGTTTATCGATTGCGTGTGTGTTTGTGATGTATGGGTGGTGTGTGTGTGTCGATTTCAAGTACAGCAGACTGCCACTAACACGAAATTCAACGGAGAGAGGCTTTATTTCGAGCTATCGAGAGTTTCGATTAATCGGAATTTCGAATAAGGAGCGAAGTTCGACAAAGTAGGAAGAATTCTTTTGAGTCAACGGGATTTTCGACTTATCGGTATTTCGAGTTAGCTAGATTCTACGGTATATGATATTTTGTATCACAACAGTGGGTTAACTGACCATTCGCTGGGCCTTAGACCCAGCCTGAGTGGGGCCGGGAGTTCTTTTTTTTTGGATCCCCTATTTTGTATGGGGATCCAAAAAGTTCATCTAAAAATAGACTGATTTAATATGCCACAAATCTCTTGTCGTGACCATGGATGCATTCAATTTTAGAACGGTCACCAACCTCGACTGAACTATAATAATACTCTTTATAAGAAGGAAACTGCATGGTCCATAGCCAGTATCCGTGGCGTAACGGTTGTGACTACTGCCCGTAGTCCAGAGATCCTGAGTTCGATCCCCGGTCGTAGCAGACTTTTCACACAGAAAATTCTGTTCCCTCCGTACATGTGAGGCTGGCATTTCCGGCCCTACCCAGGCTGGGTGAGGTTAATGTGGGTAACTGGTACGATTTCCAGCGAATGGAGGGTAAAGCCCCCGTCCTAATCCAGGACGTTCAATCAAATAGAATCGTTTGCGTCAGGAAGGGCATCCAGCCGTAAAAAAAAAATGTGCCAAAACCAACCAACCTCAACCATGAGGTCGAACGACGTCGACCCTGCTCGAGCGGGATAAGAGAAAGTAAAAGAAGAATTAGATGCTCAAATAAATGAGGAAAAATCCGAGCATCGGGTGGGATCCGATCTCGGATCCATGCGCTAGGATCCGCTAGACTGTTTACATTTACCTCCGTGACCAAAACCATATCGACTATCAATGATGATGTTTTATAGACTGGTAGGAGTTCCACAAGAGGAACACCAATTATCACACCGACCTCTATTTAGATCTATTGTAAGATTGTGACCATTTGATTCTATTTGGTTTTAGCGTCCTGATGTGAGATATTCAGGACGGAGTTTTTACCCTTCATTCGCTGGGAATCATACCAGCTACCCACTGAAACCTAACCCAACTGTGTAGCACCGGTAATGCCAGCCTCACGTGTTTTGAGAGATCAGAATTTTTCGAAAAGTCTGCCTCGACCGGGAATTGAACCAAGGATATCTGGTCTACGGGCAGTACGCCACGAGGGCTGGCTTCAGGCGTAGAGAATAAGAGGAAGAAAATGATAAATCTGTCTCGTATCAGCATAGTTTAACAAAATATATTTATTTTATTTATAAATCGATAAATTATACAGGCATATAATAATGGAATATGTTTCTATCTATAAATTTTAGCAGGTAAGTATATCACAAGAGTTGTGGGTAAGGTAGATGAGTCTGACACGACATTGCACGAATATAAACAAGGTTCAGCAACGCTGGACCTGGTGACGCCTTGGTTGGGTGACCGAGTGGAGGGTTAATCGATCCCTAAGTTTGTTCGGCCTTTCTATTTAACCGACTGTAAAAAATACTATTAGATACTGAGTCACCGTTGTCGAGTGAGTTAGCGCGCTAGGCATTGCACGCACGGTGACCTGGGTTCGATACCCAGCGGCGCAGGAATTTTTCTGGTCTGTACTTGAATGTTCGGGGTCCACTCATACCTCGTGAGGAAAAATGAGAAGTTACTTGTATGAGTAACGACCAGTGGCGGCATTACCAGAGTAAAAAGTAATGAATGTAATAGAATAATTCGAAAAGTAAAGGAGGCTTCTTTGTAATGCTGCGCTACCCACAAAAAATATGAAGAGGCCTTGTGCTTCACCACAAATAAATACTATTAGATACCAAATGAGTTATCATGTTTTATGATTTATCATATTTGTGTTAATCCAAGAAATTATTTAATACTGTTTTATTTTCGAAACTCAATATTTCATAAACTCGAAACTAGTGAACCATTCATTCATCAACATTTCCCGTTTGAGGCTTCGGGATATACAAATACAAAAAAGAACTTAGGACATAAAAAATAATACATGACAGAAGAACCTCTGTCAATCAAAATCGTAATGTCAATCAAAAACACCATCACTCGATCTAGCTTTACTAAATTTTTGCTTAACTTGGGACTTGAACCACCGACCTCCAGGTTACAAGTCTTATCGATCAAGCTACTGAGGACAGTTAGAGTTCTATTTCTTCTTCTGACGAACTTCTTGGTTAGAACAGAACAAAATAATACTGTAAAAAATAAAAGATCATTGGACACATAACCAAATCGCAGCCATGACGAACGTTGCTTAACTTCTACATCAGAACAAAACAAAATAATACTGTAAAAAATAATAGATAAAAGCACTATTATAAATAACAGTCGGACAGAACTCATCAGGAATCATTATAAAATATATGAAAAGAAAATACTTGACATTTTAGAGAGAAAAATAACAATTTTATCATAGGTTAATTTTAGGATCTTGAAATCTATATTGTCGAAAACGATATAGACTTCAATTCCTGAAAAAATAAAAAGTTAAATGCTGTTTATATTCTAAAATTAATTAAAAAGCATTTTTATAACAGCTGATTAGTTATGTTGGTTGGTTTATAAATGACATGATTAATTATAAAATAACAAAAGTTTTCTTTATATATTCTCATATCGTATACAGTAAAGTAATAAATACTTAAGGTATTCAAAAACATTAGAATATTTTATGTACTACTTTACCTTGCACATTCATTCAAAGAATCAAAAAAGTGTCCCTGAATGAACCCAAAACTTTCGGAAGAAAATAACACCTTGTTCTGCATTGATTTGTTCATTCGGTGACTCTCTCAAAATTTGAGAATTAAAATTAAGTAGAAGAAATAGGCTTGAGAAGTTTAATCTGACTTGTCTGTCCTGGTAGCTCAGTGGTAAAGGCGGCACTCTGTGAATCCAGAGATTACAGAAGTCGCGAGTTCGAAACCAAGCCGGGACATGAAAAGTTATCCTCACATTCGGGATTTTTACCACATAATAATATGTCTTGGGCTTACTGCTGGAATAATGGGACTTAATAGTCCTAATCAGGCAGTATAAATAAGGCGAAATTATTATTATTACTAAATATTTTTAATACTAGGGACTACCAGCATACGATTCCACCGCCTTATCGATCAGAGGTTAAGCAAGAAGTTTATCGGTCGCCAAGAGTTGGTACCGTGGCAGAGTGAGTTAGTGCGCTAGGCATTGCACGCACGATGACCTGGGTTCGATCCCCAGCGGGGCAGGAATTTTCTGCTCTGTACTTGGATGTCCGGGGTCCACTCATACCTCGTGAGGAAAAAGGAGTAGTTACTTGTATGAGTAACGACCAGTGGCGGCATTACCAAACTATAAACGATTATAAACACTTCGTCTTTCTACTTTTACAAATTATTTTACAAGAAAAGTGTAAATAATTTTAAACTTTTCTTGTAAATAATTTTACAAGAAAAGTGTAAAATAATTTGGAAAAGTAAATAATTTTACAAGAAAAATGTAAAATAATTTGGAAAAGTGAAGGGAAGCTAGAACGCTCTTGGTATTGCTTCACTACCAACAAAAATTGTGAGGAAGCCTTGTGCTTTACCAAAAGAGAAATAATTATTTTCTCGTATTATTTCTAATATTCTAAAAAATATTAGAACTAATAATTAAATAATTACTTTCGCCAAGTGAAAAAAATCATGAAACTCTACAGTTACGTTATTTTCTCGCTACATGATTTGGTTCTCTGGGACCCAGGACCCGGCCTGGGTGACACAGTGGTTCCGGCCTGGGTGACACAGTGGTTCCGGCCTGGGTGAGACAGTGGTTCCGGCCTGGGTGAGACAGTGGTTCCGGCCTGGGTGAGACAGTGGTTCCTGCCTGGGTGAGATAGAGAGGATCCTCGGTACGGAGGTAGAGCAGAGGCCTCAGGAAGTTATATCGAGTCCAGTACTCCACCTGTTAACTTGGTAGCGTATGCGCTTAGCACCTGAAAGTCGAAAACATAATAAATTAATACTTTTATTTAAGCACTCGCTTATGCGGAAGGTCCCGGGTTCGATCGCCCTGGCGGACAAAAAATGTACTCTTAATTTAGTTACATTTGTTTGTAAGGGATACCTTCCGGTGCGCTCGTGTTGACCCAGCACCTAGTGTCACTTCTTATTGCTTGTGGCAATCTCTTCACCCATCCCTTACAATAATAGTCTCCGCGCACTCACCCTGTATATGAACGCATACTCACCCTGTATATGAACGCATACTTATCCTGTATATGAACGCACTTTCTTTTTTTTTTTTAAATGTTACATACATGAACATAATTAATAATGTAATATAATGATTAAAATGTAAGAACATTACTTATATTCTAATTCTAATTCTAGTAGTGATGCTCACCTACCCACACTAAAGGATACTTCCTTTGTCTCGTGGGTAGGGAGGAAATATAATCAATGAAATATGACAAGTAGATTTTTTTTTATCTCTTCTTTTTTTTCCTCTTTTTTTCTGGATAGGTAATATATTCCTGAACAAAATTTGTACGCACTCATTTTTTTTTATACTCACCCTGTATATGAACGCATTCTCACCCTGTATATGAACGCATACTCACCCTGTATATGAACGCATACTCACCCTGTATATGAACGCGTACTGCTGCGCAGTGGCCACGGCGCCGGCGCGGCACCGGCGTACTCTGCTCACCGCCGCCGGCACATCCACGCTGCGGGCGGTCTCGAACTGGCGGACCAGCATGTCGCACGCGATGACGGCGCCCGTGCGGCCCGTGCCGGGCGAGCAGTGCACCACGAGGGGGGCGGGGGCACGCGTGCCAGAGCCCTGGGCGCCCCCAGGAGGCTTGGCGTGGGCGCGCGCCTCCAGGAGGAAAGCTATGAGGGAGTGTTCCTCACTCGGCACCCCTGGGGGGAGAGGAGATGTGGGGGTTATTATTATAAGCTATGAGGGAGTGTTCCTCACTCGGCACCCCTGGGGGAGAGGAGATGTGGGGGTTATTATTATAAGCTATGAGGGAGTGTTCCTCACTCGGCACCCCTGGGGGGGGGAGAGGAGATGGTGGGGTTATTATTATAAGCTATGAGGGAGTGTTCCTCACTCGGCACCCCTGGGGGGAGAGGAGATGTGGGGGTTATTATTATAAGCTATGAGGGAGTGTTCCTCACTCGGCACCCCTGGGGGGGGGAGAGGAGATGGTGGGGTTATTATTATAAGCTATGAGGGAGTGTTCCTCACTCGGCACCCCTGGGGGAGAGGAGATGTGGGGGTTATTATTATAAGCTATGAGGGAGTGTTCCTCACTCGGCACCCCTGGGGGGAGAGGAGATATGTTGGGGTTATTATTATTAGCTATGAGGGAACTACACTGGAACCCTTTTCCCGCCATGGCTTCTTTAAGCCTTAATTCTCTCACTCCCCCACCACGCCAAAACACGCCAGTGGAAAACGTTAGGACAGCGTCGACTGTCATAACGACACGATCTCCACTGGCAACCAACACGCACGATGAAAACATCGTGCACATAAGCCCGCCGAAGGTCCTTGACCCGCCACCGACTGAGTCGATGGAGACCGAGGACTCGAATTCTAACAAGCGGCAACGAAGCCCGACTGACGAGGCCGAGGCCGATCTGCTTCGCGACGCCAAGTCGCATAGAAGCAACCCGCTGGATGCGCCCAAGAGGAAGGACCGCCCCAAGACCTCAACCCTGTCCGAAAATGCCCAAGGCGCGGACAAGGGTTTTGAGAGTATCGAGGAGGCCCTTCAACAATTGGAGGAAATAGTTTTGGCGAAGAAGCACGGTGACCGACTAATTGTCAAGGTCACCAGTGCTTGTCGCAAACTGTTTTCAAACATTCGCCACGATCTCCTATCCATCCGAAACAGCATGGAGGATAGGATGATGGAGCGGCTCCTGCCAGAAATCGAAAAGGCAGTCAACAGAGCCATGGCCCCAAAGACACAAGCGAGCCGCGCGCTGGAGGCTCGCTCCCTACGCCCTGCCCTGGCGTCCTCTGCAGTGTCCACACCTGCTGGGGCTTCCACCCCGAAGACACCCAAGCAGCCGCCCAAACAGGCGAAAGTACAGTTGCCTAAGTCCAGGACTAACCCACCTGGACAAAAACCGCCTACCCGGAAAGGGCCGGGCGCACCGCACTTGGCCGCCGAAACAACCACAGGTCGTGAGTCGGAATCCGACTCCGACTTCACTGTGGTTAGACGGAAGAAGGCCAGGCCCAAGACCACGCCATCCTATGCGGCGGCTTTAGCCCAGGGACCTGTAAGCGCCCACAAATCCGCTGGGCCCAAGCGTAAACGGAAACGGGGGCCGAGAAAGAAGCCCGCCTCGCCACGCAAGGGCATTCTGATCAAGCCTTGCACGGGTCAGACTGTTGAGGACCTCAAGTCAAACCTCCAAACAGAGCTGAACCCGGGGCGGCTTGGAATAGGCATTAAACGCCTAATCACTTCTCGCGAAGGTATCCGGGTGGAAACCATGGAGAAGGACGTCCCCGCCATCAAAGCCGCGGCAGAGGGAAGAGGTTTCCGGGTCGTGGACATTGCCGACCATCGAAATCCACGTCTTGTCATCTATGACGTGGATGAGAAGGACAAAGTCCATGTGCTCGAGGCCCTCATAGCACAAAACGGGCTGGCTCCGGATACCATTAAGATGGTAGGCGGTTTTAAAGGTAGAGAGGGACTCTCTAACTATATCATCGAGGTCCCTCCCACCCTTCGGCACACCCTTCTAAAAGCCAAAAGGGTCTACATCGGGTGGAGGTCTTGCCGACTGGCCGATTACTGCAAGCTTAC
The DNA here is from genome assembly GCA_024516035.1 of Bactericera cockerelli. Taxonomy (NCBI): domain Eukaryota; kingdom Metazoa; phylum Arthropoda; class Insecta; order Hemiptera; family Triozidae; genus Bactericera; species Bactericera cockerelli. The sequence continues at coordinate 32,995,647 of CM044962.1, read as the reverse complement.
ACTCTGTTTTCGATGCTTGCAGTACGGCCATACAGGCACAGCCTGTACTAACCCCCCCCGATGCATGAGGTGCGCGGGTGAACACCAGCGCACGGACTGCCCAACGAAGGAGGACAAAGGCACACAAAGGTGCCACAGCTGCCTTGCCGCGAAAGCCAAGCCCGTGAATCATATGCCGGGCACAAAGGAATGTCCTTGCTACGCCAAGAAATTGGCGTTGTTCAGGCAGACCATAAATTATGGCTGATGAGCAGTACCCTCAGCCTTAATTTCGTCCAGGTCAACCTGGACAACGCCAAGGCGGCGACAGCCGAGTTGGCGGCTTTCATCCACCAACACGGGGCAGATGTCGCTCTGATACAGGAGCCCTACACCCTGGACCTGCCAACCGGTCGAAGGATGCCCGTGCTTCAGCAGAGCGCACGGGTCCATTTCAGCCAAGCGGACACGGACGGGAGAGTCCTCGCAGCCGTAGCGGTGTTCAACCCCAGCATCGGGGTCATGGCCATCCCGGGGCTAACGTGCGAGCACTTCAGTACCATTCTGTTGAATGTGCCGCACGTTGGTCACAACATCTACGTTGTTAGTGGTTATTTCCGCTACAACGTAGTGATGGAGGTCATGGCAGCCAAGCTGGAGACACTGCTGCACTCGACCTGCGATGGACAACTACTCCTGGGGGCAGACGTGAATGCCAGATCGGTGCTTTGGCACGACCTGGGGGAACTGGGCCCGATCCACCGAAGAAGGGGGGACCTGCTGGAGAGAGTCGTGGCTGAATTCGGGCTGACTATCCACAACCAGCCTGACCAGCCACCCACTTTCCAGAACCATCTTGGGAGCACCAACATCGATGTGACGCTCTCCACTCCAGACTTTCCGCTGGAGATCACTCGATGGACAGTGCACCCAGACGTGACGACCAGCCTCCACCGCACGATCACTTTCCGGCTCACCGTTCCTGAGGACACCATCTCCAGCCCATCTCGGAGATACAACCTCAGGGACGCGAACTGGAGAAGATTCCAGCGCTGCGTGGAGTCAAAGCTGAGCCGAGGCCCCAGCACCCCCCTTCCTGAGGACCCAGTACGGAGGATAGACCGCATGACCGAGGAGATTACTCTCATCTACCAACAGTCATGCGAGGAAGTCCTCCAAGCCTGCCGCCCCCCCAAGTACAAGCGCACCATCTGGTGGTCGAGGCGACTGGAGCAGATGAAGAGGCGTGCTACCATCCTCAGGCGCCTGTTCCAGAGGACCAGGGACCCAGTCATCAGGGAAACCAGGAAAACCGTCTGGCAGACCCACTTCGCGGAGTATAAGAAGGCGATCCACACCGCTCGTCAGTCATCCTACGAGCGATGCGCCTTCGAGGACCTCGCGGAGAAGCCATTCGGTATGCTATACAGAGTGTCGGCGAGGAAGTTCACCTCCCGCCGGATGTTGGCAGCATTAGCCAACAACTCCATGGACGGCCCCACCACCATCGAGTCTACTCTGAAGGCATACCTGGATGGACTGGTGCCTAGCGACGACACTGCGCCGGATCTCCCCGTCCCACAGCAAGCTGATGCAGCACCCAGCTTCAATGTGGTGATGACCAGGAGAGCCATCAAGGCGATCAAGTCGCAGAAAGCACCAGGCCTTGACGACATCCCTGGAATGGCGATCAAGAAGACCTGCAATTCCATCGAGCAGGTCTTCACCGAGATCGCCAACCTCTGCCTTGACCACGGCTACTTCCCCAACGCCTGGAAGATCGGGAACCTGAGGCACATCCCCAAGGGACCTGACAAGGACCCCAGTCTCCTCAAGTCCTACCGGCCGCTGACTCTGCTGACAGAGTTCTCCAAGGTGCTGGAGAGGATGATGAAGGCGCTGTTGCACTCCACTTCTCCTGGCCCTATTTCACCCCCGAACCAGTATGGGTTCACGCTCGGTTCGGGAACCGTGAAGGCCATGGAGCGACTGAACTCGCTCATTGACGAGTGCACGGAGCCTTATCTGCTGACCCTCTTCGTAGATATCCGCGGAGCCTTCGACAACGTGCGGTGGCCGAGAGTCATCCAGCGGCTGCAGGAGAAGCAGATTCCCCCGAAGTTGGTAAGCTTGTTCTCAAGTTACTTTAACGAGAGACAAGTGCAACTAACGGCGGAAGGGGTCTGTGTCCGCAAGCAGGCGACCAAGGGCTGCCCCCAAGGATCCATCTTGGGGCCGGACTGCTGGAACCTGGTTGTGGGCGATCTCTTGGACTCCACATGGCCGGACGGCGTCCACTCCATCGGATACGCGGATGACCTTGCCATCACCATCCAGGGCAGGTCACGGACGGACCTGGAGAGGAAGGCGGAAGGCGCAACTGCAATTCTCGGAGCGTGGCTGGATCTCAACCAGCTCACGGTCTCCTCCGAGAAGTGCAAGTACGTCATGTTCCGTGGGACCTTCCACCGGTACACCAGCCCGCGTATCCTCATCCAGGGCGAAAGGATCGGCAGGGCGACGGAGGTGCTATACCTGGGAGTCATCTGGGACGAGAAGCGGACGTTCCACTCTCACGTCAAGACGCAGACGGGTGCTGCCATGCGGAACTTCTCTTCACTGAGGAGATTCTTTCACCTCAACTGGAGAGACCGACCCGTGGCGCTCAGCACCATATATAGGGGGGCCATCGTCCCCAAGATCACCTATGCTGCGTCTGTGTGGGGCCAAGCCGCTTCGACACCCGGCCAGATGCGGAGCAAGCTGCTCACTGCCCAGCGCTATTGTACTATCACAATCAGCGCTTCAGGTAGGACTGTCAGCCATGCTGCCACCCAGGTGTTGGCAGGAGAGCCACCTCTTCCCTCGGTTGTGAGTGAGGTTCGAGCCCGGGAATGTATCATGCTGCTGGGAAGACCCGCCGTGATGCACCTTGGAGTAGAACTCACCACACGCAATCGGACGCTGCTGAAGAGCGAACTTCGCCGGATCACGTTGGAGGACTGGCAAACGGCGTGGGAGGCTTCTTCAACTGGACTGCTCACTCGCGAGTTCTTCCCGAACATCGCGAGACGACTCCAGCGGAAGCTTCCATTATCACGTCGAATCACCAGGACCCTGACTGGACACTTTGAAGGCTGCGGAGACTACAGGACGAGGATACTCAGCCTCCCTGACGAGGATGGATCGTGTCTCGATTGTGGGCGATCAGACACGATACCCCACCGCATACTGATATGTCCATCATATGCGGGAGTCAGGTCGAGGCTGAGAAGTGTCCTGATGCTGGAAGACGATGCAGAGATCGTCCTCAGCCAGATCCCCGATTGCTGCCAAGCTTGGAGGCTGCTTGAGGAGTTCAGCCAACCAGGCGAAGAACTCAGGTCAACCTGAAAAAGCTGCAGCTGTACTCTGCAAACGCTTGTGGTCGTATACCCCCTCTTGTCAAGCTGGGCCTGTCCACAGGGCTCATGCTGGGAGGGCGTCAATGCGGCCACTGGAGGGATAGCTCCCATACACACCACTTCCCAGAGGCGGCCAGAGCACACTCATCCGTTAAGTGGGGTCTGAATTAAGTAGGGCTCCGCTGGATGAGTGTAAAGCCCGAGCCGTCCCGAAGTAGGGAGATTTTGTTGACCGTCGCCCCGTCACTCTGGCGGGGCGGCTTCTGACGACCCAAAAACATTCGAGACAAGCGTACCATTGTCTGCCGTGTGGACGGTCGAGGCTTAAGTGCCAGGTACATCCCGCAAGGGAAGCTCCACACGTCGAAGGGTCTTGTTCCCCGAGCTATGAGGGAGTGTTCCTCACTCGGCACCCCTGGGGGGAGAGGAGATGTGGGGGTTATTATTATAAGCTATGAGGAAGTGTTCCTCACTCGGCACCCCTGGGGGGAGAGGAGATGTGGGGGTTATTATTATAAGCTATGAGGGAGTGTTCCTCACTCGGCACCCCTGGGGGGAGAGGAGATGTGGGGGTTATTATTATAAGCTATGAGGAAGTGTTCCTCACTCGGCACCCCTGGGGGGAGAGGAGATGTGGGGGTTATTATTATAAGCTATGAGGGAGTGTTCCTCACTCGGCACCCCTGGGGGGAGAGGAGATGTGGGGGTTATTATTATAAGCTATGAGGGAGTGTTCCTCATGAGGCACCCCTGGGGGAGAGGAGATGGTGGGGGTTATTATTATAAGCTATGAGGGAGTGTTCCTCACTCGGCACCCCTGGGGGGAGAGGAGATGTGGGGGTTATTATTATAAGCTATGAGGGAGTGTTCCTCATGAGGCACCCCTGGGGGGAGAGGAGATGTTGGGGTTATTATTATAAGCTATGAGGGAGTGTTCCTCATGAGGCACCCCTAAGGGAGAGGAGATGGTGGTGGTTATTATTATAAGCTATGAGGGAGTGTTCCTCACTCGGCACCCCTGGGGGGAGAGGAGATGTGGGGGTTATTATTATAAGCTATGAGGGAGTGTTCCTCACTCGGCACCCCTGGGGGGGGGAGGAGATGTGGGGGTTATTATTATAAGCTCTGAGGGAGTGTTCCTCACTCGGCACCCCTGGGGGGAGAGTAGGTGTTGGGGTTATTATTATAAGCTATGAGGGAGTGTTCCTAATGAGGCACCCTGGGGGGAGAGGAGATGTGGGGGTTATTATTATAAGCTATGAGGGAGTGTTCCTCACTCGGCACCCCTGGGGGGAGAGGAGATGTGGGGGTTATTATTATTAGCTATGAGGGAGTGTTCCTCACTCGGCACCCCTGGGGGAGAGGAGATGTGGGGGTTATTATTATAAGCTATGAGGGAGTGTTCCTCACTCGGCACCCCTGGGGGAGAGGAGATGGTGGTGGTTATTATTATAAGCTATGAGGGAGTGTTCCTCATGAGGCACCCCTGGGGGAGAGGAGATGGTGGGGGTTATTATTATAAGCTATGAGGGAGTGTTCCTCATGAGGCACCCCTGGGGGGAGAGGAGATGTGGGGGGTATTATTATAAGCTATGAGGGAGTGTTTCTTCATGAGGCACCCCTGGGGGGAGAGGAGATGTGGGGGGTATTATTATAAGCTATGAGGGAGTGTTCCTCACTCGGCACCCCTGGGGGGAGGAGAAGAGATGTTGGGGTTATTATTATAAGCTATGAGGGAGTGTTCCTCACTTGGCACCCCTGGGGGGAGAGGAGATGTGGGGGGTATTATTATAAGCTATGAGGGAGTGTTCCTCACTCGGCACCCCTGGGGGGAGGAGAAGAGATGTTGGGGTTATTATTATAAGCTATGAGGGAGTGTTCCTCACTCGGCACCCCTGGGGGGGGAGGAGATGTGGGGTTATTATTATATTTAATATTTTATAAATAGTTCAAAACATTTTTTGCTATCGAGGAGTGTACTTTATAGTAATGATATAAAGATATGTGGAACTACAATTTATACCTCAAATTTAATGAGGTATAATTCATGCACTGGATGAGATTCGAACCAACGGATCTCTACGCTACCTGGATGACCAGACCAGCGTGTCACCCACCCAACCCACTCACCCATGCTCGGCCAGCTCGTGTACCACACGTGGGTCAGCTCCCGCCACAGGTTGGTCTCCAAGTTCTTGATCTGCAGGTGGGATAGCACATACTTCTCCCGCACCTCTCTCTTCTTCAGAGTGATCTGGTAGTCACCGAACACCCTGTGACAGTCCAGAACTTCGCTAGGAGGCAGGTAGTCGGCACACTTCTCTACCTGTAATTATACAACAAGTTACAGAAGGTACTCTTTAATCCTTACTCGAAACAGGGTTCTCTTTATCTAGAAAACCCCATGAGTAATAATAATAATAAATTTATTCGGTTTTCAATAATCATCATTGTTAAAAGTTCCGCTAAGTACATTTGTACTTTTCGGGAAATTAACCATTTTTAAATTTAATTTCATTAAAATATCATATATTATGCTCTCTAATATAAAAGACAAGGAAGCATATGTGAACAATCAAATAAAATAAATATATTATGGTTATTAAAAAAAAAGCTCTATGTTAGGTAAAGCACTTTAGCTTAGTACTGATAGCAGTATAATAGCTTCACAGTGATCTGGTAGTCACCAAACACCCTGTGGCAGTCCAGAACTTCGCTAGGAGGTAGGTAGTCCGCACACTTCTCCACCTGTAATTATACAACACGTTACAGAAGGTACTCTATGTTAGGTAAAGCACTTTAGCAGTATAATAGCTTCAGAGTGATCCGGTAGTCACCAAACACCCTGTGACAGTCCAGAACTTCGCTAGGAGGCAGGTAGTCGGCACACTTCTCCACCTGTAATTATATGACACGTTTCCATAAAGGGTGGGTGGAAGAGATTGCCATAGGCAATAACCCCGCCCTTTAGTTAGGACATCTGCATATATATTTTATCTAAGTTGTTTATCTTTTTTTCTTGTTTATATTGTTTTAAATTTTGTATTATAATTTTCAATATTACTTGTGAAATCCCCGACACTTAAGCCGTATTTTTCTTTCTAACCAAAGTTAACCAAACTGGAATCAAATGAACTAAACTGTAAGCAAGTCATTTTTCTTTTGGAAAGGAAATTTTTCCTCTTCCTTCTTCCAGTTTGGTTAACCAAAATTGAAGTAGAAAATTCTTGCTTCCAGTTCTTTTATAGGTTAAGTCCATTGTTTAACTTTAAAAGTACCAAAATGCATTTTTATTTCACGAATGTGGAGAAGTTGCCTTTGGAATAAAATGGAAATATTTGTAAATATCGAACCTGGAATTTTTTTTATCCAAAAGGATTTTTTTATTTTTTTTATCCCCTTTTGTTGCCGCTATGGATTTTTATCGTGGCTATCGTGATGTCGTCCCACTGGATTGAAGAGTCAAACAAGCAAATGAACTAAAGAGACTTACCGAGTTCTCAAACAGGGCCGTGAGCATGAGGATGACGCGAGACTGGTGGGTCCACACCATGTGCCAGAAGTCCTCTATTGTCCCCTGTAGGGGCGCCTGGCACGCGATGTAGAACTTCTCCTCGTTCTTAGGACCCTGGGGGGGGAGATAGAATTGAGTATGATGGGTGGGGCGGAAGAGATTGTCATACACAAAAACCCCGCCCTTTAGTTAGGGCGGTTTTTTTTTTTCAACAATGGTAGGTAACCCCATCTGTTTTAAGAGATTTTATTTAAATTTATTTAAAAAAAAAGGGGGGAGATAAAATTGAGTATGGTGGGTTGGGCAGAAGAGATTGCCATACACAAAAACGCCGCCCTTTAGTTATGGCAGTTTTTTTTCATCAATGGTAGGTAACCCAATCTGTTTTAAGAGATTTTTTTTTTTAATAACAGGATAACATATACAAAGGTATTTTTCCCAAGCTAAAGCTTCTAAGATTTTTAGGGCGGAATTAAAATAGACGTTTTTGTAATACCTCTGTGGCGCTAAGTCACGGATTACGGACAGTGTAAGATAATAATAATAATATCGCCTTATTTATACTGCCCGATTAAGACTATTAAAGTCCCATTATTCCAGCAGTAAGCCCAAGACATATTATTTTGTGGTAAAAATCCCAAATGGGAGGATAACTTGTCATATCCCGGCTGGGTTTCGAACCCACGACCTCTGGTATCTCTGGATTCACACAGAGCCGCCTTCACCACTGAGCAACCCATACCAATATGGGTTGGGCGGAAGAGATTGTCATACACAAAGACGCCACCCTTTAGTTAGGGCAGTTTTTTTTTCAACAATGGTAGGTAACCCAATCTGTTTTAAGAGATTTTTTTTTTAATTTATTGATTTATTTAATAACAGGATAACATATACAAAGGTATTTTTCCCAAGCTAAAGCTTCTAAGATATTTTATCTTAGAAGCTTCTAAGATCTGTACAGCCAGACTGATTCCGAGTTCGATTCCCCCAGCCACTGCTGGTCTACTCCCTGTTTATAGTCCCCCAGCCAGACTGCTGGTCTACTCCCTGTTTATAGTCCCCCAGCCAGACTGCTGGTCTACTCCCTGTTTATAGTCCCCCAGCCAGACTGCTGGTCTACTCCCTGTTTATAGTCCCCCAGCCAGACTGCTGGTCTACTCCCTCTTTATAGTCCCCCAGCCAGACTGCTAGTCTACTCCTTGTTTAAAGTCCCCCAGCTAGACTATATCATAATTATATAAAAAAAATATTACTAATTATTAGTTCATTTATTTTTTAAGTATATTATTATTTTTTTTTTTTTTTTTTTTAATAGTTATAGCTCCCCAGCTATAACTATTTTTTAAAAAAATATGTATTATATGTATAGCAAAAATATTTGTTAATTTATTTTTTAAGTACTTTTTTTTCCTTTTTTTTCAAATATTGAAAAAAAAAAAAAAAATCCTCCACTCACCGACACATAGTTGGCGTTGAAAAAAAATATTTGTTAATTTATTTTTTAAGTACATTTTTTCCCCATTTTTTTAAATCTTGAAAAAAAAAAAAAAAAAAACCTCCACTCACCGACACTACATTTTTTTTCTTTTTTTTTAATCTTGAAAAAAAAATATATATATATAAACCTCCACTCACCGACACATAGTTAGCGTTGATATACCCCTCGCCCCCGAGACTGGCGGTCTCGCCGGGCGGCCCACTCAGGGGCACCCGTGTCTCCGGTATGGGGATCACGTTGGCGTACCGGTTCTTATCCTCCACACCGGGGGGCAGCTCTGAGGGGCGCACAGTGATAGAGGGGAGGCGGGCGAACTCCTCGGCCAGCGCGCGGGCGTCGCGGGCGAAAGCGCTCAGCGCCGGGAATGAGAGAGGGTTGGAGGGGACGTTCTGTGGGAGGGGAGGGGTGGTGAAATACATTAAAACCTCTTCCTTCCCAATGTGATCGGAATCAATGGAGACTATTGCAAGATCATCTGCAAATTGATACAGATGACTTCGTATTCTGAGAAATTGAATGTCAAACGCGTAAATATTATAAAATAACGGGCTCAAAATTGATCCTTGAACTAATCCATAGGAAATTGATTTCTCATTACTAATAAATTTGTCAATTTTGGTCATCTGGCTTCTGTTTTTCATATAACTTCTAAAATGACATCTAAAATTTTATGACGTATCCCTACATTTTACAGTTTGTCTAGAAGAACTTCGCGATCTAATGTGTCAAAAGCTTTAATTAAATCTATAAGTGTAACAAAAATGAACTTTTTTTGCTCTAGACCTTCATTGATTTTATTCGAAAAAGTGTCCAATAAAGAGTTGGTACTATAATAATAACCTACCGGATCCTCGAAGCCCGGGTTCCCATAGGACCGCTTGGAGGCGCGGGTCCGACTCTTGCGCCGGGAGCTGTGGTAGACGGAGACATTGTCCAGGCTGTAGTCGTCCAGGGAGACCGGGATGCAGCGCTGCCGGTTGTTGAAGCTGCGGCCCTTCTTCCTCATGATCAACTGAGGGGGGGAGGAAATGATGGAGGAAAAATTACTCTTCTTAGGGCGAAATTCATAGACAAAATCGAGTTCGTAAGTCATGGCTTAGCTTAGATCTGCTAATCCTGTTTTTTTTTTAAAGATGAGTGTTTTACAGCCTTTTTTATTTCGTAGCCTTGAAACAGGAGCTACTATAGACGCTTGTGATCTGTGTTGTAGCCTGCCCAAGTGCCCATCCCGTAGTATGCCTCCCCTCTGATGGGCGAGAAGTGACACAATACTTCCCAATTAGGTGCTGGGTCAACACGAGCGCATCGGAAGGTATCCCTTACAAACAACTGTAACCAAATTAAGTATACAAATTTTTGTCGGCACGGGGGATCGAACCCGGGACCTTCCACATGGCAAGCGAGTGCTTAACCACTGAGCTAATCGCGCTGATGAAATCTAAGGGTCGGCATAGATTTGCTGCTCCTGT
>CM044962.1:32927426-32985683 GCA_024516035.1 Bactericera cockerelli | reverse complement strand
TTAGGCCGAGTCAATACCTGCGTTGAGTTGAAAGGTAGCGGTTATATAAGTAATACAACCGCTACTTTGTGTGTGTTCAAAGGTTATAAAATCATAAAAATATTGAAAACAGTAGAAATTAAAAGAATACCATAGGGCCTGTTTTGTGGGTTTTAAGAAATATATTAGGTATCTATACCTATTAATAGGTATTCACATCATATTAATATAGTTATTTGGGTCAGTTGTTGATGACATTCAACCCCATGCAATGGGTCTGTTGTAAGTTGTTGTTCAGCAGAAACCAGCTTTTTTTTAAGATTTGTCTCCCCTGGAACCGCGTTACCATTACTTCGGGGTAGGAAATCTTACAACCATGCCATTCCTACAGCGAAAATTTTCTGCTAGAAAAGTCCGCCACGGCCAGGATTCGAACCTGCAACCTTCGGATCGAAAGACAATGGACTTAACCTCTCGACCACGGAGGTCGGCATCATAAACCAGCTTCCAGCTACTCACATATTATAACTTTCATGCAGTGAATTCTTAAAGGCTGCATGACATCAAAGAAGCCGCGCTAAACGTTTAGGCAGTAGGATGTATAGATTATTGGCAACATCAGCTATAAGCATAGATTATGTTTAATTCGCAGAAAAAACGTTGTCTTGCTAAGTCTGTACAACTTTCATGCAGTCTTTTTAAAGGCTGAATAACATTATGAAAAAGGAAAACGTTTATGCAGTAAAATGTATAGACTACGCAAAAGATTCATATAGTGACAATGGCAACATAATCTATTAGTATAGATTATGTTTAATTAGCGTAAAAAACGTAGTCATGCTAAGTCTGCACAACTTTCATGCAGTCTCTTCAAAGGCTGCATAACATTTATGAAAACGGAAAACATTTATGCAGACAGATGTATAAGTTATGCGAACGATTCATAAGAGGAAATGGCAACATGAACTTTTATGTTTAATTAGCATGAAAAGCTCAGTCATGCTAAGTCTGTATAACTTTCATGCGGTCTTCTCAATATCATGAAAATGGAAAACTATTATGAAGAAAGATGTACAATTTTTGAAGAATTCGCATATTTGTCTCTAGATCTCATGAAAGGTTATGCAGAAGATTCATAACATGTTTTTAATCATGCAGAAATTGCCTGACTGTTTTTCAGTTTGCATGAACTTCATGAAAGCGGATGCCTCGATTCCTTACGACAAAACAATGAAATCTCTAGTCATTAGTGTGCAGACTCTTCTCCTTCTCTCAATCTTTAACGATCGTACGTTTGTTCAATTTTTTTAGCTCTTTAAAACAATTAATTATTGATAAATTTTCAAAAGTTGTGTTAAAAAGTGAAAAAAATGAAGAACGAACAACGAACTACCTGTTATCACCTGTTTATTTTCAAGTCATCGTCATACAGATACTTGAAAATAGGTACCTAGTTCTCGTGCGAGAGATGGGGGGGATAGAGTTTGCACCTAATCAAAGCCGGTTTCTACAAAATCGCGGCCGGCCGGTAATTGTAAATAACCTTTTTTTTTTATTAAAGTGGGTAGGTATAAATAGTTCTTGTGGTAATATATAAATTCATTTCCAACTCCAACAGTACTCCCTAAGATACCAATCAACCTCCCTGCTCGTCCGTAATAATAAATTTGCATAATAATAAATAATATACCTTTCTCTTGAGTGTGTTTTCTCGTTCAAAGTGTTTTTGATCTAAGTGGTAAATAAAATCAAATCAATTCTTTTTTTAATAATACCTACCGGTGAATAAATAATAACAGTTTCAACACTTGGTTACATTAACAATTTCAAAGTTCCTGTATAAGTTAGTTTCAAAGTTCCGGTCGGTAATGTAGGTTTTAAAAAAATGTAAAACCTTGTAAATAATAATACCTAGTATAATAATTTTAACATAGTGAAGGGTGAAGTTTTTACTAATGAATAAGAGTGAACATTCATATAAGTTTTAACATAACTTGAAATTACGAGTATAGTTTAACTTTAGAAACATGTTGAATTTAATTTAAATAGACATAAATTTCAATTTCTATTTATCCCTGTACGTACCTACTTTTGTAAACAACTATTCATCTCTGCATAACCTTCTGAGACCATGGAGTCATTAGTAACAACTGGCGATCTTCTTCGACAATGGGACCTAGCAGAATACGTAGAATTGTTTGAAAGTAAGTAGAAAATTCATACTTCAATTTATTACTGGTGATGTTTAATCTAAAACCAACCAAAGCATACTGTGAGAACAAATAAACTAATCGCCATTTTCTTTTACTATCAATAATAAAATATTAAATTTGACAAACTAAAAATAATGGTTAAAAAAAGTTGTTATTCAATGGTACAAAAGGCTAGCAGTCTTAGGGATTGAGAAATTGCACTATTGCCAATTTGAAATCTTGAAGATTGCCATTTGTTTCAGTCATGAAGAACATTAAGAGACTTATTAGCCTCAAAAGTTAGTAGTGTTTCTATCTTTTATTAATTAGTTTCATCTTTCTATGTTTCAGGACACAAAATAACTCCGCAACTCCTTCGAGTGCTGAAAGAAGATCAGTGTTACAGGTTGATAGACTGCATGGGTGACGTCATGACATTAATGCAAAAACGAGATCAATGGGTGCAGGTAAGATCGACTTTCAATACAGATGGTTTTAAAATGAGATTTCGCTTGATACCGAGTGTGTGTGGGTGGGGAGGGGGTTAGAACCTTGATATAACGTACCTCGATACAGCGTAAACCTTGATATAACGTTGAAATCTTACTTTCCCTTCCTCACAGAATAGGAAAACTCTATACAATGTAAAAGAAAACAAAAGGTGAACTTACCTCTAAACAACGTAATTTTCTGGACCTCTATACAACGTAATATTTTAAGTTTAGGAAGTCGAGTTTTCACATGCGCTGACTCCTGACATGACTGATAATGCTTTTACTATACTTGAAAAATAGGCCATATCCCTTGAATTACGGTATGTCGAGGTTCTACTGTACCTTCATTACTCACGAGTCCTTTCTACATGTGTGTGTACTCATGTGTGAGTGTGGGTTTTATTGCTTAAGCAAGTTGATGATGGCCGCCAGTTTTTGATTCAATTCGTCTTTTTCCCAGGATACGGAGAACACGCAGAACACGGCGGACACAGATAACGTACACTATCAGACAGCAGCAACGTTATCTTCTGACGCTACACCAGCAGCAACGTTTTTCTCCAATGTGCAGTTATCTGCTGACACGGACAACTGGAATGCAAACGTCCTCACATCTACGCCATCTTCGTCATGGACCGAGTCCCAATCCTCGCAATTTACTAATTGGACATGTTCCACTAATTCAAATACCAGTAATGTGTTCTTAGATTCCCCCTCTTTCAATGACTCTCTCAGTGGGTCACTTGTGCAAAGTCCTCCAGTAATGCAAAACACAAGTACTCCAAGCCAGGAGTACTTGGTAATTGATTCAAATTTTGTAAGAGCATCTTTAGAACATAGCCCTTCTATGAAAGCTTATCTTATTAAAAGCAAATTGGAATCCAGCCACGAAAGACGTAATGTTGCCCGTACAGTAATAGAGAGAATTTTGTCTCCATGTCCCGAAAGACATATATCTAGTGTTGAATATACATTGTTGGCCACCCAAATTTGCTCTTTATTCCTAGAAGAAGCCAAAGCTTCTTGGTATTCTCCCTATAAACCTCCAACCGACGTGTCCCCAAAAATGGTCGCCAGTGGACTTCTTTACGAAGCGGGCAGACGGTTGAGACAAAAAACATTAAAAAATCAAGGGAATGAAGTAGTAAATAAAAGAAGGAGAAGGAGCTCGGTCCAAATGACATCTGATGAAGATTCTGCTGCCCATGGAGTCACCAAGGATGTCTTCTCTGAAGTTGGTAAGTCATAGAATAGAATATACTTTTTTTTTTAGGTAGGATTCAACGTCGCTTTCAACTGCTAAGGTCATATCACAACGGGGGTTTTACCCTCCATGCGCTAGGTTTACCAATTCTAGCTACTCACGTTAACCTCACCCAGCCTGAGTGGGGCCGGGACTAGCCAGCATCACATGGGTGATACCTGGATGGTAACCCATCCAATTACCATCTATGCGCGACGTTTCTTAACTTGAATATAAAATAGTTCAGAATTGAAAAATAATGGGGGTCTATTTCGATACTTTTTTGATATCTATAACTTTTTCGTTACGTTTTTAATGAAGGAAGAAGGAAAGTCTCAATTTTTCCATCACTTTCTCTTTTTTATCTCTTGCTAATTTTCTTCTATTTCTGCTTTCAGAATCACCTTGCAGTGGATATTTGACGTGGTTGCAAGGAGTGACTGGGCAAGAAGATTTGGAAACAATCACAAAGAGATGGCAGGATACGTCTGCTGTACGGATGGCCTGCTTGTCGGAGGGAAAACCCAAGTACACATCAATCCTGGAGTACTTTCAGACATTCCCGGTCTTGAAATCCTCCTTGGGAGCCAGACTGTTTGAAATAGACTTTGAGCATCTCTATCCAGACAAGGCAGACAGCCTCTTCAAGGCAATGCTTGAATTGCGACCAACCATACTCCATGTAGCGGTGAATACAATGGCGTCCCTGCGAGACAAAGAAGCATGTTCCATCCTTAGGAATACTTTTGATGCAATCACGCCCGACAGTAATGTGGACGCGATGAATGCACAGTGTCTTCTTTTTCTTCCATTTATAACCGACACTCCCAGCCAGAAGACAGTGAGGAAAGAATCTTGGAAGCCATCACGAACAGAAGTACGGAATGGATTCATCTTACAGGTACTTTCCTCATCAAATTTAATTAGTGAAAGGCTAAAAAAACAGAGTTTGCACTTCAGAAGAAGAGACCCATACTACCTTATGTTTTGTATGTGGGGAACTTCACAAATCCTGAATCCATATATGTAATAGTTGATGACATTATGTATGAAAGACAAACCATATTGGATGCAGTACATTTGTGTTTTCAAATATTCTTTGTGTGTCACACTCATTACCCAGAAGAGAGCAATCACATTTGGCTTGCTCTCCAGAGAGGAGTCTATCAAATTAAAACAGAACATGATAGACTTCATTCCCCATGTAAAACTCTTTTAACAAATTTAGGTCTTCAGGCACATATCTAGGGAGTAGATTTGCAGGGATGAATAGAAATTGAAATTTAAGGTTCCTTTATTGTTTTTAAAAAATGTTCATTTGTTATGATTGTAAGAAAGAGTTTGATAATGTGCCTAAACTGATAGACCACATTAAACAATCTTGTATTGCACGTAAACGAAATGTAATAGCACAATATACGTGTGGCCAAGAATTTTGCTTTAGGCATTTTTCCTCATCAAATTCGTTACGTCGCCATTTATTAAGTCAGCATGTTCATCATTTCTTAGATGAAAGTTCGATGGTACCAGAGGCTAGATATTTAGATTCTGTTAGTCTTGATCCTGGAACCACTATAAGCCTTGCTGTAAACGCAGAATTGACACTAATTCTGAGTGAAACAAAAAAAAAAATTCAAGAGGGTATACTTCGTTTTGTGTCATCTTTGTACACAAATCCTGGTATACCTCGCTCATCTATTCAGAATTTTATGTCTGACTTTGAACAATTCATGCTGATTTATAATGGGAGTATTTTACAAGGAGTTAACTTTTTGGTACATCATAATATTTCACATTTAAGAATTGCCGAGAGTGTCAAAGATTTTCTGAGATTAGGTACTAGTGAAGTAACTAATTTCAATTCAGACTATAAAAGACTCCAAGCCTTTGAAAAACGTGGTACTTTCATACCTTCTCAAGAAATTACAATAGGTTCACGCCTAGAACTTGTCAAGGGAAAAATGTGTCAAGTACCTTGTACAATGCAAATCATACCGATAGATTTAGTGTTGAAAAATTTCTTATCCATTGATTATATTTTTGAAGATATTTCTGAGTATTTAAATAGCCTGAATGAATGCCCGTCCACCTTGTTGAAAAATATTGTCCATGGCTCGACATGGAAATCCCAAAATTTCAAAAATTCGAATAATGAATTACATTTACCGCTAACACTGTACTTTGACGAGTACGAGCCGAACAATGCGCTCTCAAGTCATGCAGGTGTGCAAAAGTTAGCTGGAGTTTATGTAGGCTTACCTTTCCTGCCTCCTAAGTGGAGTTCGAAGTTGATTAATATTCTCATATTGGGAGTTTTTCATGCACATGATCGCCGTGCGTTTGGCAACAAGGCAGTTTTTCAGAAAATCATTGACACTCTTAATAGCTTAAGTATTTTAGGGGTTAAGTTAAAAAATAGTCACTTTGATGGTATCGTAAAATTCCATGTGGTTTGCTTAACAGGTGACAATCTGGGTTTGAATGGAATTTTGGGGTTTGTAGAAAGTTTTGTTGCAAATTATTGTTGTCGCATTTGCTCTGCGGACAGAGCTCGACTAGGTACTATGGTTGTAGAAGATAAATCATTATTGCGAAACATGGAATCTTACGATATGCATTTAGAGCAGGATGACACATCGTTGACAGGTTTAAAAGAAAAGTGTGTTTTCTTAGACCTAAAACATTTTAATTTATTTGAAAATGTGGCAGTTGATATTTTACATGACTATCTTGAGGGCTGTTGTAAATATGTTATGTCCTTTGTTGTAAATTACATTGTTAAAACGGTAAAAGCTGTGTCTACGTCCGTTTTAAAGGGTATTGTCTTTTCCTTTGATTACGGCCCTGATAAAATAAACAAACCCGTCAATATAATTCATGATGATGACACATCAAAAATTAAATTGAAATGTACGGGCTCAGAAATGATGGTTTTTGTAAGATATTTCGCTTTACTAGTGGGTGAATACATATCTGAAGAGGATAAAGTCTGGGAACTGTACCGTCAGTTACGTGAAGTATTGGACCGAATTATGACTGAGAAAGTAACTCCTGCTGATGTTGTACAGCTAAAAGACTCTGTTGAGTACTTCTTAGAACTATACAGAGAAGTAACTAATGATACTCTGAAACCAAAATTTCATTTTCTTCTCCATTATCCCGCCATGTTTTTAAAATTTGGTCCACTGGCAAGGGTTTCGACAATGCGATTTGAGGCAAAGCATAGAGTGTCAAAAATAGCAGCCCGAGCAGCTTGTAGTCGGATTAATATTTGTAAAACTGTAGCCGTGAGGCATCAGTTAACAATGCACGGGTTCTTCCTAAACATCTGTAAGGCTGCTGGTCTAGATTGTGGAAAAGCCACATTAATAGACTTGGGAAAATTTGAAAGCCTAAAAAAAGTGTTCCCCGACATTTATCCCTCTGATATTTATTCTGTTAAATGGGTCGTGAGCGATTGTGAAAAAATCAATGAGAAAAGTATTTTGATAGCTGACCTCTTGTTTTCTGACATAGAGCCACAGCTTGTTCAGGTAGAGGATATTTACATCAACAAAGCCAATAGTGCCGTTCTTTTATCTTGTTCTCAGCTTACAAATCTAGGCTTCGATTTTCATTATGTAGCGTATCAGGTTAAACATTCAATTGAAAAAGTGTACCTGACACTTGTTGAGGTTTTCTCAAAAAACCCAACACATTATCTGTTTTATCTAATGGCTCAATGTATGTAACACTTCGCACTAAAATAACTTAATTACATCTTAAACTTGTAATCATTTGTAACTTGTAATCATTTGTTATTCTACATAAGTAACTTGTAATCATTTGTTATTCTACATAAATTTGTTGTTCTACAATCTACATACTTATATACCTATATTATAAGCTCGCTCAATAAATCTTACTCTCTTCATTTTGTTTAATCAAAATTATTATCTGTTATTATTCTTCTTCTTTTAAAGTCAACAGAATACAGGTTCAGAGGTTTCGTGAGGTATGCAGAAATATGCATGAATAGTAAGAAATATTCATGCTTAATAAGCATGAATAGTAAGAAGTATTCATGCTTAATAAGCATGAATAGTAAGAAATATTCATGCTTAATAAGCATGAATAGGAAGAAACACTCATGCTAAATAAGCATGAATAGGAAGAAACACTCATGCTAAATAAGCATGAATAGGAAAACACATTCATGCTAAATATGCATGAACCTAAAAAACCGTTCATGCCAATTATGTATAAAGGGGATGCATAAAATATGCAGAAATATGCATAAACGAAAATGCACCATGCTAATTATGCATGATAGGGATGCATAAAATATGCAGAAATATGCATAACGAAAATGCACCACGCTAATTATGCATGATAGGGATGCATAAAATATGCAGAAATATGCATAAACGAAAATGCACCACGCTAATTATGTATGAATGGGATGCATAAAATATGCAGAAGTTTCATACAGTCTGTGTGACATTTAGGCAGAGTTTGCATAGTCTATGCATCCTTGTATGCATAAGATTGATGACGTCATCAATATTGATCAATATTGATGACGTCAGAGATAGCATGAATTCATGAAAACGCATTTATGAAAAAAATGAAAAAAACAGTCAGGCAGAATGTGCAGATCCATATATTATGAAGAATTCTGCATGCTGACATGCAGAATTTGGCTAATTTTTTTCAGCGTGTACTAAGTGAGGTTCTATTTTAACTTGCATACTGGACGATTTGGATTTTGTTTGTCTGTCTGTGTGTGTGTCTGTATGATCCGCGGTAACTCTCCAACGGATTCTTCAAAATGAATGAATGTTTATTAGGGTCTTTTAAATTTACCTATAGTTTTTGTACCGAATGAAGCCACTCGGGCCCAAATGGGGGTTGTTTTGGTGGAAATTGAAAAAGATTTTTCTATTTTTATTGAATTAAGCAAGGCTCTTGAAATTTTATAGAATCGCTAAAAAATTATATTTGAGTTCAGTAATAAATTTTTGTTGTGGTAAAAAAATCGAAAAAGGTCCAAAAACAAAAAAATAATTTAACAAGTCACAAAATACCTTCATACGAAATAATAGAACAGAGCCAACGTGAGCTTTAGTTATGGAAAAACTTACCATTATATTAATATTTTTTACGTTTGTTGCCTTAATAGTAGGTAAGTATCTTTTATTAAAGTTTTGGTTTAACGTCTTTTTCTGTTAGTTTTACTTACCATTCGCTCAAAACCGCACAAAACCAACCGACCTCAATAGTTTGTGTGTGCGGAGGGACTTGTAACCTGAAGATCGGTGGTTAAGATCCAAGTATGGTAAAATATTAGCAGTTCGAGTAAAATATTAGCAGTATGAGAAATAGTGTTATTAGAATTGTGATTATCACAAAAATAGCGTTTAAAATTAAATAAATGTGAATATCACATGACCTTTGTATTTCTTATTGAAAAAAGACAATGAAATTACATACTTAACTTTGTGGTAAAACACAAGGCCTCTTCTTTTTATGTTGGGATACCTCAATTTTTTTTTTTTTTTTTTTTTTTAATAAAGCTTGGTCCAATTGTTTATAAATAAATAAATTGGTAAGTCTTACACTTTCATAAAATTTGATGGTTCCAAAGTGAGTGTTGTTTTAGTCAAACTAGTGACAAATAATTAAATCTTTGCCTGGTGGACCTTCCACTAAAGAGAGTTATTATTAGTATTATTATTACTATTTTTCACAGTTGACGGTAGCAACGAGGACGATCGAGAAATTCTTTCCCATATAAACCGAATGACGCGAGCTCAGAAACTTAAAGAGAAAAAACAATCCGGAAGCTTGAACCGCACTAAAATTGCGTAAGTGTCATCAAATTTTAAATTTAGGAACGAATTATAAAACAGGATTTTTTTTGTTTTTTTTTTTGTTTAACGTCGCTTTCAACTGCATGGTCATATCACGACGGGGGTGTTACCCTCCATTCGCAGGAAACTCACAAACCTGCTACCCACATTAACCTCACCCAGCCTGGGTTGGACCGGAATGCCAGCATCACGAAGTCTTCACCTCGCTGGACGTTGCTTAACTTCGGTGATCCAACGAGAAACGGTGCATTCAACGCGCCATCGACGCTGGCTTAAAACAGGATTAAAATTAAGATGAAGCAAACTTGTCTAAATGTCATAAGAGTTCAGATTTAGGGTCGTATTATAAAACAGAATTAAAATTAAGATGAAGCAAACTTGTGTAAATGTCATCAGAGTTCAGATTTAGGGTCGTATTATAAAACAGAATTAAAATTAAGATGAAGCAAACTTGTGTAAATGTCATCAGAGTTCAGATTTAGGGTCGTATTATGAAACAGAATTAAAATTAAGATGAAGCAAACTTGTGTAAATGTCGTCAGAGTTCAGATTTAGGTCCGTATTATAAAACAGATTTAAAATTAAGATGAGCCAAAGTGTCCCTCAACTCGGGCTATAGGGTGCTGTAATTGTTTGAAACCCCCGACCTCATTAGCTTTATCAATAAGGCGGCTGACTTGTAACCTGGAGGTCGGTGGTTCAAGTCCCAGTTTCAGCGTAGGTTTAATAAAGCGAGATTGAGTAGCTGTGATATTACGAAAGTGATTAACACAGATATGATAACTAACTAAAACTGATTGTTTGAAACTCGGACTTGAGGCCGACACACACACACACACACACACACACACACACACACACACACACACACACAAGCACACACACACATACACACACACACACGCACACACACACAAACACCATTACTTTTTTTTTATATATAGGCTTTCTTTTTTTATGGCAGGATTCTCACTGGAGTGAGCTCTTCCACCCAACCATTTATTTGCTGGCGATAAAGCCAGCAAAGAAGAAGAAGAGAAAAAAAATAATAATATTATAAATAAAAAAAAAATATAGAGAATATCTTACAAAAATTGTTGGTAATTTTCCGCAACAAGAGCTTTGAAACCGATCTGACTTGCTGCAGTTTTGATCTCTAAAGGTAAATTGTTCCACAATCGTACTGCTCTAACATGAAATGAGTTGGAGTACGCCAACGTTCTGTGCATCGGGATTTCAAGTACTCTTGTATCTTGAGACCGAGTAGAGTACTGCCCTGACTCGAAAAGATACATAAAAATGTCACGCAAGTATTGTGGATTAGATGTGTTTAATACTTTGAAAAGTAACATCAGAACATGTGTGTCTCTTCTCTTGTCTAATTTCAACCATTTCAGTTGAGAGTAGGATTGTGATAGGTGGTCAAATTTTCTCAGACCACACACAAACCGCACAGGGGCGGCCTCAGGGGGGGTCAACTTTGGAATCTTAAATGGAACCACCCTTTTTGTAATACATTTCTGAAAAGTAGTTGACATTAAAAGTATTTTAAGACAAGTTTTTAATTATAACTGGGCCGTAGATGTGGTGTATTTCATTTCACAGGTTTCAATAATTGTTTTTCAAGCATATAATTGTATTTTCGTTATGGGGTACCTACAATCGGGTGGGTGTGCCCCTCAAAGGTTAATGATGTAAATGCTAAATGTAAATTGATGAATAACAAGAGACCATAGCAACTGTTATTAAACGATGAAATATATAAGTTCTTTGGAAAAACTTATATAGTTATACACAACTCTTGGTAAAACAAATAAACATCGAAATAATTTGAAGATAGAAGACACTTGGCTTTTTTTGTTTTACTTAATTATTTATTTTCAGATGGCCATTTCGCCAGTTACGGCATCGTCAGTGAACTAAAGACTAAATTTAAAACTAATCTTAGAGGTAACTTACGAGCTAACTATAATAAAATAGTTTGCCGTTTGCCGACTTTACAACTCCTTATTTTATTATAGTTAGCTCGTAAGTTACCTCTAAGATTAGTTTTAAATTTAGTCTTTAGTTCACTGACGATGCCGTAACTGGCGAAATGGCCATCTGAAAATAAATAATTAAGTAAAACAAAAAAAGCCAAGTGTATTCTATCTTCAAATTATTTTTATTAAACATAAAAAATATTATTCAGGACATCATCATTTGGATGACAACCCAATTATAAATGTAAATTATAATGGGATGTAAATTATAACACTGTATAGAGATTCTCGAAAATAAAATGACTGATTTCTGAATAGAACTTGCTCTGGTCTCCTACAGCTACAAGAAAAGAGATTATTCAGATTTAAGAGGAAAATCCGGCAAATTCGAGAAGTCAACTTTCCCAGGAGAAAGCAGTGCGGCTGCAGAAGGCAACATTGAGGAAAATCCACAAGTGTCAAACAATCTACAAGAAAACAACAATCCACATGGAAAACAAAGAAAGAACGCTGTAGTGTTAAACAATCTAGCTTCAGCATATATCCAACTAGATGAAAGACCCCCAACAAAAAAGGAAAAGTTAAACAATATAGCTGCACATGGTAAATCTTATATTATTAAAGTCTGTATGCGTAAGTGTGTGTGTGTGTATGTGTGTGTGTGTGTGTGTGTGTGTGTGTGTGTGTGTGTGTGTGTGTGTGTGTTTGTGTGGGTGCGTATGTGTATGTGCAAACTCCAGTTCAACCCAAATGTTTAAAAGTGTTTACATTTGTAAACATTTATCCTTGATATAATGGTACACGCGTTTCAGCATTTTTAAAATTTCATTCCGTCTCTTGTTATTTCGAGCGCTTCTTTTTTTGGCAGACCCTGTATATATTATTTACAAACCCTGGTGAAAGAGAATAAAAGAAACTTGTACATGTACAACACCAGCCACACATTCGGCATTTACTGAAAATCAGAAATGCTGTCTGTTTGGTCTAACAGTGAGCAATAAGCATGCAAGTTTAGTACAGTTTAATTGGGATCATAATATAGACCATTTTGAAATGCCCTTAAGTTTAGTACAGTTTAATTGGGATCATAATATGGACCATTTTGAAATGCCCATTTCAAAACTTAAGTTTCTTTCAAAACATAGATTTTTGAAGAATATATGACACAAATACAGATGCCTCTTCATCTTAGGAATACAAAAATCTCCGCACAAAATGATTTTTCCAAGTGGACGGATAAACGGGAACTCATATCCCAATTTATTAAATTTTCTGTATTCCTAATGTCATGGAGCATCAATACATATACAATACGTGTGTGTATATACTCGAATGACCGAATCCGTGCTGATTTTTCCTGGTGTAGGAAACCCCACCCGTTAAAACTCGAGTTTAGAGATAGTGTCCGCTTGGATAAAATCTAATCCTATTTCATAAATCGGCTCTTATTATATTTAATCTCTATTTTTTTTCAGGTAAATTTCTCAATGGACGAATTGGACAATAGAGAATACCCATCACTCAACCTGCGTTTCCTCTTTGGGTGTCTAGGCCAGACTAAGCAGCCTCTTCAATTCTTTCATCTTCTTTAATAGCCTCTTCAGTTCTTTTATCTCCTTCAATAGCCTCTTCAGTTCTTCCATCTCCTTCAATAGTCTCTTCACTTCTTTCATCTCCTTCAATAGTCTCTTCACTTCTTCCATCTCCTTCAATAGTCTCTTCACTTCTTCCATCTCCTTCAATAGCCTCTTCAGTTATTCCATCTCCTTCAACAGCATCTTCAGTTTTTCCATCTCCTTCAATAGTCTTTTCAGTTATTCCATCTCCTTCAACAGCTTCTTCAGTTCTTCCATCTCCTTCAATAGCCTCTTCAGTTCTTCCATATCCTTCAATAGCCTCTTCACTTCTTCCATCTCCTTCAACAGCTTCTTCAGTTATTCCATCTCCTTCAATAGTCTCTTCAGTTCTTCCATCTCCTTCAATAGCATCTTCAGTTCTTCCATCTCCTTCAAGCCTCTTCAGTTCTTTCATCTTCTGCATTCGGGTCTTCGCCTTTTCAGGTTCTTCACAATGTAGGCATTGTAAAATAAAATCAAGAAGATTTACTCCTGGCAAATCCCATACTCGTAATACCTTCAAGGAATTTTTCAATTTGGAATTTAAAAAGTCGTACTTTATTTTAGATCATGAATATAATATCCCCCAAAAAACACTACGTGTACAAATAGTCGTCAAGTGTTGGAATGATTAAAAAGAACTGATATCAAAAACGTCAATTTTCTATGTTTGAAGTAATTATTTTTCACGTAATTAGTCTCTTGATAATTCAACCAAAATAATAGCCTCACAACAACAATACACCTTTGAGCAAACTTCGATTTGGTATTTTGAGGATTCAACCAAAAAAATAGCCACTCAACAAAACAATGCTCTTGTAAGAACAAAACAGTGTGCAGTCAAGGACGTGGTTCTGTAACTATGCAACATTGTTCTTACAAGAGCATTGTTTTGTTGAGTGGCTATTTTTTTGGTTAAATTCTCAAAATACCAAATCGAAGTTTGCTCAAAGGTGTATTGTTGTTGTGAGGCTATTATTTTGGTTGAATTATCAAGAGACTAATTACGTGAAAAATAATTACTTCAAACATAGAAAATTGACGTTTTTGATATCAGTTCTTTTTAATCATTCCAACACTTGACGACTATTTGTACACGTAGTGTTTTTTGGGGGATATCACTACTTTTTGATTTAATTGATTTTCCTTTGATAGATGAAATAAAAAACTACTCAACAATCAACAGATAAAAAAAAAAAGACTTTTAATTTAAGGATGTTGCGATACGCAGTAATATTATAAGACTATCATATAAAATGTTGGGTAATTTATATTGGAGTACGAGTAGTGAGGTGACACTACCTTGTTTAATGAAAAAAGTTATAATGAGTGGCATGCTCGAAAATTATATTGTGACCCAAGTACTGTTCTGTAAATAATTACAATTGCAAGGAGGAAAAAAAAACCTTGAAAAGATGCTGGAAGAATATTTCATAGTACTTGCTGAATATTATTCATAGATAATATCGGAATAATTAAGTACCTCTCTCTGCTGGACCCAGTTCTAGAGATGGGTATTTGGGTAGTATTGTAATTGTAATACCGAGTATTTCATAGATCCGGTACCCCGTATGCTACTCGGCCCCGATGTGTAATACCAAGTATTTAATAGATACTTCGATACGTCGGTACTCGGTTCCAGTGTGTAATACCGAGTATTTCATAAAACCGGTACCCAGTACGGTACGCGGATCCAGTGTGTTATACCGTCGCCAGTGTTGTGCTCGGGTACCTAATTTTATTTTGTGCCCGGTACGGGTACTTTTGTAACAGTACCCGGTATTTTCTGGGTACTTTTCGGGTACGTTATCCTTATCTATAGTAATAAGATTTGTCTAAATTATTTTAACGACCAAACTAAATAAAATACCAAATTAATAGTTAGCCTTCAATGAGGTCTTGAACTCCAAGTTTCAGGTTAAAAGTGTAGTAAGCTAGATTTTAGTATTATTTAAAATTACTAATAATGTTAATTTATTATTGTTATCACAATCAGGAAATAAAAACATACATTTATTAAAAATAAGGCTTACTCCTTTTTAATTTAAGTATGAATTTGTGAACAAAAAATAACTAGAATGTAGAAAAAGTAGTATTCTATCATATATTCGTATGTAAAACAAATTTGAAGAAAATCGGTTCAGTGGTTTTGGAGATACAAATGATTTAGTCGAAAAAATCAAAATTGCCACGTGTATACAATGTGAAACAATCACGAGGAAGTATTGTGTTCAAAATTGGCAGTGTTTTTTATTTATATTTATATATATGGTACATATTTCTAAATTTTGAATGAGATCTATGTAATATACGATTCAAAATACAAAAGTATTGATCCAAATGAATGCTTTATTTGGACTGTCAGTGGCCAGCGTAATGGTTGTATCTACTGCCCGTAGTCCAGACATTTCGAGTTCGATTCCCGGTTGTTGCAGACTTTTCTAATATTTTTTTCCCCTCTAAACACGTGAGTCTGGAATCACAGCCGTTGTCCAGACATTTCGAGTTCGATTCCCGGTTGTTGCAGACTTTTCTAATATTTTTTTTTCCCTCTAAACACGTGAGTCTGGAATCACAGCCCTGCCCAGGCTGGGTGAGGTAAATGTAGGTAGCTGGAACGATTCCCAGCGAATGGAGGGTAAAACCCCTCGTACTGACTAGTTCAAATCAGGACGTTAAAACCAAGTAGGTACAATCAACTGGTCAAAAATGAACTCGTTAAAACGGACAACTCTGTTTCGTGGTTTTGTTTACAATACAATTTTATTTACAGGGTGGACCAAAAAAACGTTTACACCCGTTAATGGTAGATTACTGACGACATTTCCAGGCCGGATCTGGAATCCGTTTTTTCGGATTCGCCTTCGTAACTGCACAAAGTGATTTTTTGCAACTTTCTGAAAAAGTCCGACTTTGGCTTATTCTTCGGGTCAGTGCTTTGTGCTTTGTTTCTGTTTAAGATGAGTTGATTCTGAACAGTTCTGCAGAAAGCCAACAAAATTTCGATGTTTTTAGCTACACTACTTTGTTTTTTACGGTTTGGTTTGTCCTATTTTTTCACACCTGAACAGAAAAAAAACATACGAAAAAACTTTTTTACTAAATAAAACACTCGACATTTGTCCGAACAAATTTTGGCACAGACACGGGCAAGTTTGATAAAAGTTGGCGACCGCCCCGAGGATGCTAAAAAATAATTTTACGATTTTTTATCACGTGAACTTCTGGGAAAAATTATTAAATGTTTGCCAAAAACTCTTCAAAAATCCAAAGAGTTTTCTAGCTGTAGACTGTGTAAGGGCGTCTTGTATTGTTTACAAAATTTGTTTACATTGCTGTTTTTGAATACCGCGGTCTTGCATGTCTTCATCAGCCAGTTTAGGAAAATTCAAATGATAATTTTCGTGCTTCGCAGATTGTCAGTGGTGTTAGCTAGATGTGTTGGTGCTAAGAGTGTTAGTCGCATGGCCGAGGTTCAATTCTCGGCGATCAATATTATTTTAATTATCAAAAAAAAAATCTGATGGAATATTTTATTCATACCTGTATCTGACTTGTTGTAACACCAACAACTTATGGTTTTTTTGGGGGTAATACCATATGTAAATTGAGTTATATCAGATACTATTGGTATCACAATTCACATAATTATTATTCATGTAAGCCCCTGAGAGACTGCCTTGATAATGTAAAGATGGTTTTTCTTATGCTTCCCTAAGAGAGAAAAAAAAACTTATGAATTTTCCTAACGAAAATAGAGTTCATAAAATAATGCCAGGTAAATATGTAGGTGGGTTCTTCTATCATAAACAATACTAATTAAATAACTAATATTTACCGATTGCCAACTTCTAATAGAAATCTTGAAAAAAAAAACAAGATAATATTTTGTAAAATGAATAAAATTTTATTATGTTTTATACTATTTTGGTATAATCAAAAAGATATTAAAAAATAAACATTTTGTCTTAGTATGTTCAATGAGAAACGATTAGAAGCGCACGATTAGCTCAGTGGTAAGTTAGTCACTTGCCAAGCGGAAGATCCCACCCGGGTCCGAACGCCAGAGACAGCAAATCATGTTCTGTCGAATGTTGCGGAAGATTTCAGGTTTTTCTGTCAGGTCATCAAATGCCAACAGGATTCTTACTACCAGATTCTGCTACTCTTGGGTCTCCACTGGTATTTCGTAAACTATGTTTTTCACGTGATCCCAAATGTTCCAAATGTCCCAAATGTTCCATATTCTGCTGAATGCAAATCTGCCATTTCAGCATCCGAATAATAATTTATTATTATGTAACTTGTACTAAAAAAACTCAAGAAGTTTAAAAATAATATTTCATAGAATGCAGAAAAATATGCTTGAAAACTATCACCGAGAAACAAACAATCATTCATTTGACTGGCCTTTAATTAATTCCAAGGAAAATAATTATCAGACATAAATAGCTAATTACTCTTCGAGTACAGGACGACCCTACACGGTCAACACTTTTAAGATTTTGAACATCATTTTTTGAGACTTACCTGGATTGTTTTCCCAGAAGATCACGTGATAAAAAATCGTAAAATTAATTTTTAGCATCCTTGGGTTGACCGCCAACTTTTATCAAAGTTGCCCATGTCTGTGCCAAAATTTGTTCGGGCAAATCTTGAGTGTTTCAAAGTGTAAAAAACTTACTTGAGAATTTTTTTTCTATTCAGGTGTCAAAAAAGATGCCAAACCAAACCGTAAAAAACAAAGTAGTGTAGCTAAAAACATCGAAATTTTGTTGGCTTTCTGTAGAATTGTTCAGAATCAACTCATTTTAAACAGGAAAAAAGTTCTGACATGAAAAATAAGCCAAAGTCGGACTTTTTCAGAAAGTTGCAAAAAATCACTTTGTGTAGTTACAAAGGCGAATCCGAAAAAAAGGATTGCAGATCCGGGCTGGAAATGTCGTCAGTAATCTACCATTAACGGGTGTAAACGTTTTTTTGGTCCACCCTGTATATTATGTACCTATGTACATTGTACATTGTACATGGTAGGTAGATGGAAATTCGATCTTGGTAAAATAAAGAGGGAAATGAAGTACCGAGTATTATTGTATGTTCCGAAATTGCCTCTTACTATGGCTCTAAGAAATATTGACCCATATATTTGCCTAACTTCGAGTTACTAAACATGGTGTCAATTCAGCATAATCAGTAGGTAGATATAAACAGAAGAAGTGAGAAATTATACTAGATATACATTGAATAATTATAAATTAATAAGCAAGCATATGTATATCCATGGAATATACCCTGAAATTTTCAACTCGATTGGACAAAAAATGCAACTTATATCATGTTACATACGACTTATATCATGTTAGGTAGATGGATAATTAGATTGTGACAAATCAATGTTGATCGAGTTAAACCATACTCACTTCGTTCGAAATTAAACGGTCATAGGAGGTTGACTCAAACTACCAACTACTGTTTTTTTTTCTCACGAGAAAACCGGACATCCAAAGTACAGACTAAAAAAAATTCTACCTAGCCGGGATTCGAACCCAGGTCACCTTGCAAACTTTGTGTTTTACCTACACCAGTCGACGACCACAGAGACTGCTCAATACATAATATTTTATTATAATTTATCATTGTTTTGATCTACATTAACCCCCCCAAAAACACCACTTCGTGGTTAAAAAAAGAAGAACGCCTCACTCAAAAGAATGATTATAATTAGCTAAAAATAAATGATATCAAATTGAGAACACCTTACCCCCTCTCTTTCTATATATCTGCACTCCTCTCTGAATTTATTCCTCTTATGTTTATCTTTCTTTATCCTTTCTAGGGGTCATCCCAAACTTGATTTCTCTTTAAATTTACTTGTTGCACGGCAATAAAAAATGGCGGTCGGAGTGTGATTTTTCTGAAGTTATTTGATTTGAATCGAGAAAATTACACCGCGACCGCCATTTTTTATTGCCGTGCAACAATTAAATTTAAAGAGAAATCAAGTTTGGGATGACCCCTAGAAAGGATAAAGAAAGATAAACATAAGAGGAATAAATTCAGAGAGGAGTGCAGATATACTCGTATAGAAAGAGAGGGGGTAAGGTGTTCTCAATTTGATATCATTTATTTTTAGCTAATTATAATCATTCTTTTGAGTGAGGCGTTCTTCTTTTTTTAACCACGAAGTGGTGTTTTTGGGGGGGATATCAGTTCTTTTTGTACAAAAATATAGGTTCATACACTACTGAAACATTATGAATAACAAAAGTAAATAAGCTGGGAAAATGTGAATGTACCAAGTTGTCTTTTTTTTAAAGATATACCTAGTTTTAACCGTACGTATTTAATTTTTCTAAGGTCAATATGTATTTGGATCACAGATTTGGCCCCCTGAGTCCCCAAAGTGAGTAAATAATATATAAATTTGCAATGCAAGATCTTTTGATTCTATTCTCCACATGATTAGGTTTATCTTTCAATGCTAAATAGACCTCGGAGCCTCCTATGAGGGACACTAAAACACCTGGATTTACAAATGCCAAAGAAATTAATTTGTAATCACCTTATCAAGGTGAGGTAATGAGTTCTCTCCCGTTGACCTTTTCTTACCCGAATTCTCTCCGGCTTGTTGCAGGGGTCACCACGAGTATCTCTCCCGGAAATAAGACCATGCTTTTTACTTTCCTTATCCTATAATAAGGAAAGTATTGTATTCGTCGAAAATTTGACCTACCTAGCTTTTCACATTTCTGGACGAATCATAACCTCAGGATACCGAAATAGTTGTTTTCAGCCATTGGTCCGTGCGTCTGTCTGTGTGTGTGTCTGTGTGTGTGTGTGTGAACAGGATATCTCAAGAACGGTAAGAGCTAGGGACTTGAAATTTGGTATGGTAATTAATTTTATACACCAGACGAACCATGAAACTTTTGGTTGAAATTGGCCGCATTCTGCGGCCGCAGGGCCGCAAATATTGGCCGCAAGCACCGCTTCTTTGAATTGGTTAAAGATACAAAAAATGTTAGAGAACAACATTTTCTCAAATTAAAAAAATAATGGGGGTTTACTCTGATCATTTTTTTGATATCTCTAACTTTTTGGAACCCAGCCCCAATTTACCGGTATTGTGGGGGGGACCCGCTTGGACTAACTTTTTTATTATTCATCCGAGATGGGAGTTGTGACATATCAAATTCAATGATTTTGAAGTGCTGATTACGAATTTGCCATTTATTTTTAGTTATCTGTTACCTTTGAGTTACCAGTGGCGGAATTCGACTCCTTTTTGGGGGAAGGAAAGTCGTGTGATGTTAACACCAGATTTTTTACATTAGGTATTTAAGAAAATGAAAACTAAAATTATCATTTTTATATAAGAATGGGCCTTTCATAAGGAAATCTTTTAAATATCTGACTAATAAAAGGCAATGCCTTCAGTGTTTAGTAGAATTAGGTAAAATACATAGAAGGCCATGCCTCAGGAATATAGTAGGGTTAGGGATAATACATAGAAGGCAATGCCTCGGGATTATAGTAGGGTTAGGTAAATATATAGAAGGCCATGCCTTAGGTTTATCATAGGGTTAGGAAAAATACATAGAAGGCCATGCCTCAGGTCTATATCAATGATTCCTAGGTGTTTCGATTATAATTTTTATGCTAGGCCTAAACTATGTAGGTATAAAATCAGGTAAAAATGCAAGCGACGCGACGTGAGAAAATTTGGTGTTGATAAACCATGAGCGGGAGAGAACTCGGTTGTGAAGTCCCTTATCAATACCTCACGAGGTATGAGTGTACCCCGGACATAATGGACACATAAAAAAAACTTCCCTCAAGGGGATCGAACCCAAGTCATCGTGCGTGCAAGCCTAGTATGCTAACCACTTGGCCAAAGTCACTACCTTGTCTTTGTGAGTAGCATCGACATTATGAGAGCTAATTCATCATATTTTATTTCCATCCAACCATGATTGTCCAAAATCAATCTCGTAATGCCGCCACAGGTCATTGTCCAATTCTGCAACTTCTAAAATTTTCTTCGCGAGGGTAATGGGGTCGTCATGAAGATCAAATATAAAGATCGGAAAAACAAAACAACGTTAAGCCCAAATTGAAAATATAGAGCTTCAAAATTATGTCCCCACCAGGATTCGAACCCATGCTGACTGGGTGGCAGGTCGAGCATGCTACTAATAGACAAAGTTATCTTCTACAGAAACGGACGGAAAATGAACTAAATTAATACTTGGAAACTTAAACTTTAATATTTTGCAGTGAGAGAGCGAGGTCATCTCGAAAAATACATACTGGCCAAGATCTGGCCACTAAGCTAAGGATTCGAAGGTACCTACCCGCCAAAGAAAATGAAAAGGCCACCAGGTGCCACCCAGTGGACGGGATGAAGGAATAAAATCAATAAATTTGGTATCTGCTCATCAAGATCTTTCATTTGATACCACTTAAGACTAGTATTATCCTTCAATTCCCGATTTGGGCTCCCAAAACCCGAGGCCGCCCAAATGGGCCGCCCGCTTATAATTTAGAAATTTTTTTTGGTCCAGGCT
Source organism: Bactericera cockerelli (assembly GCA_024516035.1). NCBI lineage: Eukaryota > Metazoa > Arthropoda > Insecta > Hemiptera > Triozidae > Bactericera > Bactericera cockerelli. Next base: position 32,963,758 of record CM044962.1, on the reverse strand, counting down.
CATCTCCATTATATCTTGATCACTTTAGACACCTCACTTAATCTTCAGTGCCAAGTTAAAGACACGAAGTCGGGTCTCAAAGGATCCGTATGAAAAAAAAAAAAACAGAAAAAAAAAAAAAAAAAAAAATTATGAATCTTTTCATGTCTTTCACGATTGTTGGGGGGTCTCGAAAATAGGGTTCCCGGTGGCCTAGGAAGTCAAACGAAGAGTCAAATCAACTTATTTTTCAACGTAGAGCCCATTTCTGCAATAAAAATTGCGAATTTTAAAATTCATGTTGCACTTTTCGCTGGCTGAAAGTACATGAAATGCATGGGAACTATGTTTTCCGTAACCTTACCCTCTGCCGGGCTGTCTCTTTCTTTGTATAGGCGTTCTTCACACCTCGGCCGAGGTGTTTGATCAATATTTTTCCTCATACTGGCCAATACTTTATACACTTCTCATAATATAGACCTAGTTTACCTCTTGATGTAGAAATCTCTGAATGAAGTTATATAACGTTATTATTCTCACACTGATTAAATGTTCTGCTGGCAGCTTGGATGAAGCAAAAACGATTTCATCGCACCCAAATTTTAAGTTATATGTGAGGCGAAGAATTTTTGTTATTCTCATAAATCTGAATTAAGTTTTTTCTTTTTATGTCTTCGCTGATTTTTCTAAAATTTTATTTACATCGTAGTATAACTCTGCGTAATCAGATCTTTAGAAAGAACCTTCAGTCATCAACTTGGGATAACTAGGCGTGGCTCCAGGGTTCATTATAGATATTACTTTAGAGGGCTTTAAAGACTTTTCTACTTGTTTCAACCATCTGAAATTAAGTGATCTTATTCCCTTTGACTAGACCTTTCTAAAAACACCAGAAATACATCTCTAGGATAACAATAGACTGCTCTGGGCTCCAAAATAAGTATTCCTTTCAAAGGCTCTAACTCAAGTTTGGTCCAGTGTAATACTTTGGTTATATTTTTATATTTTTTCCTATGATAAGGCCTTTCGAAAAATACCAGAATTGCAGCTCCAAGATAACCAGGGGCGGCTCTGTGCAATTTTCCGGTTTTATTTTAGAAGGCTATATCTCCTATCCTATAAAAAATAAATACTTGAAACTATAAAAGGTATGCAGAAATAAAAATTCTCTATCCAAAAACGTAGCTCACGTCTTTCCACGACAAGCACACATTGCTGTACCCTTGACAGAAAATTGGTCTGAAGAAAAAAAAAACCTGTATGAATATTTTAATGAAATTCAAGATTTTCGGCGTGGCCAGAAAAAGACTTTAACTGTACGTAGGAACCTCGCGCTTTCGTGAAACATAATCTATTTTCGCGTCTCATTACGAATTTGAAATAAAAATTGATAAAAGTTAGCGCGAAGTGGGCGAGAACAATAAAACAAAATACATATAAACTCTGTTTCGTGTTAATATAGGCCGGTGTGCTGGCGCTACTTGACGAGCGCTCGCCTACCGGCGAGCTTGATCTAATCCTCCCTATTGTAATTTGAACATCTATGAAGAGTTAGTTAACTCTTTGGGAGATAAACTTCTCAAACTATCACATGTTTCACTGAGAGACTAGAGCATTGATAGCAAAGTTTTTATTTTTATTAAGAGATTTTTCTCAATTTCTTTTTTTTTCTAAAGCTAGGATATTTCTTATTATATTAAGATTGTAGTGTAGGGAAAACATACATAAATGGGTAATTCTCGTAAGTTTATATAAATTTTAAAAAAAATCATTATATTTGTCTTTAGCAATATATCCATTTTATGATTATTTTTGTTGTTTATAACATTTATATTTTACATATTTTCACGTCTCATATTTGAGTTTCTAATTGTTCATTTAACTTTATTTACAAAAAAACCTTTATATATTTATTTACTCCGATTTTCAAACACTTGGTGTGTTGTTTGAGGTCAGAAGATATCCTGACTATATCTGTGCTTATAAGAACATTGGTTCTAACTAGGAGGAAAAGAAATTCAAGTTGCATCAACAATCAAAAAGTTATTTCCTATATTTTTATTACTTTGGAGAAATTTATATTATTAGAAATCGGAAGTGTCATCCTCTGTCTGTATTTTTTTTTTTTTTTTTTTTTTTTTTACTCCTTTTTCTTAACGTCTAGGTTTTTTTTTATATATACAGGGTGTCCCACCAAACTTGGACACCTCAAATTACTCGGCCCCTGAAAGAGTTTTTGAAAAATAAAAAATCCTAGGGTACATGTACTAATTATGCGGTTTTATTCATGAAATTTTTTTTATACAGGGTGGTTCAAAAGTCAGAAATTGAAGTGTCAACTTTCGATTTTTAAATGGATCGACCTGAATTTTATTCGATATTTTTACTTTTAAATGGTTCCTGAGTACTTTTTTAAACAAAAAATTTACATACAGGGTGGTTTTTTTTCGACCAATTTTTTTTCTAAATCTCGAATAACTCAAGTTCGTTTAATTTTTTCGATAACAAGAATAGAAAGTGTTTGTGTAATGAAAACACGCACTTTCAATTGGCATCAAAAATTTTTATACAGGGTGGTTCACAAGTGAAATAATGACTTGATTTTTTTTAAAACCGAGTTTTTTTAATTTTTTATTTGGGTTTAATAATTCTAACCTAATTTTACACATTTTTTATTAGTCATATCGAAAAACAAAACTAAAGTGTTGTACAGGATGAGACATAATTTTTTTGTAACACCCTGTATATGGGCATTCAAAGATACGTAAAAATTAAATAGAAAGACTAAATGTGCAAGAAAAACTTCGATTTTTAATGATATTAAAAAGTTATGGTGTTTTAACTAATATTGTCACATGGACCACCCTGTAGATATTTTCTTAAAACATCATACGGGTAGTCGAAACTGTCTGAAATTCAACGAGGAGTAAAAATCTGAAAGAAAAAAGTGAATTCAAAAAGCAATTTTCAATTTTGTGTCTACACCTACCTACTTTTTATTTCAAGTTTTAATATCATTCAGTGTGGATACCAAATTGAAAATGGCTTCAAAATTCGTGTTTCTTACTTGTTTTTCCCCATGATTCGAAGTCTTCGTTGAATTTTATACAACTTCGAGTACCCATATGATGTTTTAAGAAAATATCTACAGGGTGGTCCATGTGACAATATTAGTTAAAACACCATAACTTTTTAATATCATTAAAAATCGAAGTTTTTCTTGCACATTTAGTTTTTCTATTAAATTTTACGTCTCTTTGACTGCCTAAATACAGGATGTTACAAAAAAATTATGTCTCACCCTGTACAACACTTTAGTTTTGTTTATGACTAACAAAAAAGGTGTAAAATAAGGTTAGAATTATTAATCCCAAATAAAAAATTAAAAAAACTTGGTTTTAAAAAAAATCAAGTCATTATTTCACTTGTGAATCACCCTGTATAAATTTTTTTACTGCCATTTGAAAGTGCGTGTATTCATTACACAAACACTTTCTATTCTTGTTATCGAAAAAACTAAACGAACTTGAGTTATTCGAGATTTAGAAAAAAAATTGGTCGAAAAAAAACCACCCTGTATGTAAATTTTTTGTTTAAAAAAGTACTCAGGAACCATTTAGAAGTAAAAATATCGAATAAAATTCAGGTTGATCCATTTAAAAATCGAAAGTTGACACTTCAATTTCTGACTTTTGAACCACCCTGTATAAAAAAAATTTCATAAATGAAACCGCATAATTAGTACATGTACCCTAGGATTTTTTATTTTTCAAAAACTCTTTCAGGGGCCGAGTAATTTGAGGTGTCCAAGTTTGGTGGGACACTCTGTATATCTGAAAAATAAATAAATCTTTTTTTACGGCAAATATCAGATAAATGATATGATTATGTACCATTGAAAAACGTGAAGTTAGCATTTTTAATTGTATAGTTATTATTTTTTAATTTAAAATTTATTAGAATTTTGGAATCTTACAAATAAAATTAAAAAAAAAAAAAAATATTTTTTAAAAATGTATGACGTTTAGTTATTTTTTTTTATTTTTTTTTCGATCATTATCTTGATCTTGAGATAATGACCTGTCAGAAATAAAGGACAGAAATGTATAACAAAGTCCCACAGATAAGCAATGAATAATACAGAATATTTTATTTATTTCATAGTATAACACATAGGTTTTACATGGTTTTTTTCTTGATATTTATTTACAAAGGAGTCTTACTATTAAAACTTGTTGGATAAAGTTTATATTTACAAATGACATAGAATATATACCTACGTACCTAGATATTGAAATTAATAAAAACAAAACTTGATCAAAGGCGGTGCTAATGCTAACAGTCTTAGAAAATTATAGAGTCCTTGCTTTTACTATGTGTTTACAAAAAGTTCAAAGAGTTAAAAATATCAAATTTGTATTTATCTGAATCGTGGTATCAAAACTTTTCAAACTCGCTGTACTAAATCTTCGCTGAACCCGGGACTTGAACACCGATCTCCAGGTTACAAGTCCGCCGCTACTGAGTTCAAGTTCAAGCTACTGAGGTCAGCTTAAGTGTTTATAATTGTCAAAAATTCCTTTCTACAGGGGAAAGTAATAAAAATAATAAGAACTCTCTTTACAGGAAGGTAACCACCAGGCAAAGTTAATGACCTTCAGAGTCTTATTATTATGTGGTCACAAACTCAAATTAATGAGGAAAAATTCACGCACTGTGTGGGATTCGAACCCACGGATCCCTGCGCTACCTGGATTACCATACTAGCGCGTTAACCACTTGACAACAAGTGCGCCGCGAATAATAGAACATGAGAAAAGAAACTTTGCGTATGTCGGTCGGCAATATACTCCCCCAAACAGCATAAATACAAGTAAAAAATTATCAGAGCTTTTCCATTGGAAATTTTCCTATGAGGGGGAAAGGTCACAAAGGTTACGCCAATCAGAATTAGAGAGGTCAAAGGTCAGGCAGCCAATGAGAAGTCAGAGGCTCTAGGGCGCATGCGCAACTCTTCTCCGAGTGTTCTGCGTCTAGAATTCTGCCTGGGAATGTAGTTTCTTTATCCTTTATCCTACAATAATAATATTTTTATTTTTTTTAAGCTTTATTAGGAGGACACAAAGTACAGGTAACAGTATGAAATTTAGAAAAGAAAGAAGAAAAAAAAACAAACAAATGACAAAATAAATGAGTAAAAAAAAAAAGAAAATAACAATAATGTCCTACCTAAAGGGCGGGGTTATTATCTCTCTTCTCTTCCACCAAACCCTTAACAATGTTTATTATACATACTAGCATAAGTTCAGTTAAAAAAACACTGCCAATTATGGACACAATACTTCCTCGTGATTGTTTCACATTGTGTACACGTGCGAATTTTGAGTTTTTATACTAAATTACTTATATCTCCGAAACGGCTGAACCGATTTTCTTCAAATTTGTTTTATATGGTAGAAAACCGTTTTTTCTACATTCTAGATTCTACAAAAAATTCTGTATCGGCAAGTCGTGGTTCTTATTTTTTGACTTTATTGTCCAAAATTTCGGATTTTCTTAAATATCAGAGTCAAATTATGATAAACTAAAAAGAAAATATTAAAAGCCTGTGTAAAACAATAATATGCATATACATACAAAATTTCATCAAAATCGGGTGTACCGTTCACGAGATAAAAGCATTTAAGTAAAAAGTTAGTGGTCAGGCGCATGGTCTCTTTCACCCAGAGCCGCTAATACGAATTCGATGAATTTAAAATGGGACCATCTACAGAATGTCTCCTAGATGTGTACAAAATTTCATCAAAATCGGTCGAGTAGTTTCCGAGATTTGCGCGTTACAAGGAATCGTTTTAACAGACCGACAGAACGACAGACCGACAGACCGACAGACCGACAGACAGACACAAAACCAAATTTGCTCAGGAGGTTATGAAACGTCCAGAAATATGAAAAAAATTGAAATCGGAGCAAAAAAATATTTTTTTTTACAAAAACGAACACAATACTTCCGATTTCTAATATTATAGAAATTTCTCGGAAGTAATATTATGAATTATATAAACTGTCATTGTTAAATATATGTTATATCCCAGGAGACCAAGGCAATCGAGCATCGATCACCAACGTTTCACCCTGAAAAGGATCCGAGGGGAAGAAAAGAGGGTGACTCGGGGAACGAGTAACTGCTCTCTGGATACCCCTCGTCAGTCCGTTGCTAGATCTCGTGAAGTATTGATATAGCCAGGGAGTTGCGTGTCTTGCGTCTACCAGTTGAAATTACGTGTTTGTGAATTAGCTATCAATCATATCATCACCATAATATTATCTTTTATCAAATCTTTGTAAATAAAATAAATCTTTTAAAAACTCTTATTCTGTGTTACTCTATTTTCTAATTTACCATAAATGAACCCCTTAGAGGACGGGGAAATACCAGAGGAGAGCCCGTACCACGGGTCTCCCTCATCAGAAGTGGGATATCAACCGCACCGATCTGAACGTGGATACCGAACAATATCGGAGAACAGCCAAACACACAGTTCCCAGGATGAAAACTCAACCCCGCGGAGTAACTATGCTCAAAATTCATCAGACCCTACTGTAACTTCTGCCGGATACCAGGACATCTCATTGATGATTGCCGCAAGAGGACTTCAACCCTCATCTCAAAGCCCAGCCGAGCCACTGACACCAGACGTGACCGTTTCTCTTCAAGTCGACCACAAGAACGAGAGAAGTCTGTCACCTGCTTTCGCTGCCGTGAGGTGGGACACTACTCTACCAAGTGTCCTCAGAGGAAATCAGCCAACGATAGTCTACCTGCCAAGGAAGTGAGACTGTGCGCTGTCAATCTTCATGGCCAACTTACACATAAGGGTGAGATGTTTCAGTTCATTTTCGATAGCGGTTCAGAATGTTCCCTATTGACTTCTAGTACTTCTTCAGAATTCGAGGGAAAGTGTCACTATAACACAGTGAATCTAATAGGATTAGGTAAATCCCTTGTATCTTGTAGCAAACAGGTACAATCCTTAGTGACAATTAATGACAACGAGTTTGAAATTTTATTTCACGTTGTCCCTGATGCAATCATGAGCGAACCTATTGTAATAGGACGCGAAATCCTTCAAAACGATTTCACAATGGAAATAGATAAGAACCATTGTATTCTTAAGAAAAAGGGAAATAACGGTTCTAATCCGCTAGAAATTCCCTGTGACAATGAGGCGACACCGCAGTCTCTAGATCCCATTGAACTTGACCTAATAACCGAGTTGTGTAACGAAAGTGAGAGTTCTATTCAGGAGTGTGGGTCAGGTAAACAAAACCACACAGATCCTTGCGAAAAGTCAATGAACTCAGTGTCTATTTACGACTCTATTGTAACGAGCTTAACTCCAAATGATAGAGTAAAATTATTTTCAATCCTTGAGAAATACGAACCTCATTTTATTGATGGTATCCCTAAGACCAGAATTAAAACAGGTGAAATGACCATCAGACTAAAAGATCCGTCCATTATCAACTCTCAGCGTCCCTATAGATTAGGCGACGAGAAACGCGAAGTCGTACGTAAGCTAGTAGGAGAACTGCTCGAGGCGAATGTTATTCAGCCTAGCCGTTCGCCTTACGCAAGCCCAGCTTTTCCTGTAGCCAAGAAAACCGGAGGACACCGCCTCTGTGTAGATTATAGAGCTTTAAATGCCAATACAGTATCTGAGAAATTCCCGTTACCTCTTATTCAGGACCAAATAGCCAGGTTAAAAGGCGCTAAATTTTTCTCTTCCCTAGACATGGCTGGTAGATACCACCAAGTTCCAATTCACCCCGATTCGGTCGAAAAGACCTCTTTCATTACTTATCATGGAACTTGGGAGTACTTAGCTGTACCTTTTGGCCTGAAAAATGCCGGAAGCGTTTTTCAGAGGGCCGTGTTAGAAGCGCTAGGTGAGATAGCTTACGACTATGCTGTCGTATTCGTAGACGATATTTTTATCGTAGCTGATAGTAAAGAACAAGCATTGAGTAGACTAGATGCTGTTCTGAAGGTGAATTCAATGACAATTCTGATGTAGAACTTGATCGTATCCGATCATTAGCTCATGCTGAAATTCAGAAATCTGCAGCATACAACAAATCTTTATTTGATAAGGGTAAAGCTAAAGTGAAACCTTTCAGTGTAGGCGATTTAGTACTCTTGAAGAACAAAGAAAGAAACCAAAATAAACTAGATCCTAAGTAAAAAGGTCCCTTTAAAATAACTCGAGTCCTTGAAAACGACCGATGCGAAGTAACATCTATTGATGGGAGAAGACAATACAAGTACCCCCATGATCGCATGAGATCAATGCCCAGGCTCGATGAAATTAACCCTTCTGTTATCCTGAGTGACAGTGATACAGATGAAGCGGTTAGCGACGAGGCATTGATCGAGTAGTTTGCAACGTAGAATAGTTTGTTTGTTCCCCTTGATTTTGACTGCTTTATAACAAAAGTCTAAATTGTATTAACTGTCCCTTAATTTGCCTTAACTTGGCGAGTACAGATCGAAAACAAGAATACACTGATGACTGACATTGTAGGAGATCGTCCTACGTGGATGAGTGTGCTCTTGACGGGTAATCTCGAGCAGGACGCTCAGTTATGGGATTACTCTGGAGCAGATCACTCGGAAGCAGACAAAGTTCGATTATTCCCAACGATGTGTCTTGTCCATTCAGTAAAACTCTTAGTTCGATCCATACCTCGCAACTAGATTCATAAATCATTGTCACCAAGGAACTCACGGGTTAACTTCTCATTTGATAGAAAACAGCTTTCTCTTTTCGACCCCTCTATAATGAAACTAAAGCAAACTACGTTGCAAACTAACCCCATGCGAAGACAATAAAGAAAAGGGTACCGTACCCAATTTCGCAGTCTCACACTGAAAAAGATTGCTTTCTACTACGCAGTAAGCGCAGTACCACATTTATGAGGTAGTAAAACCAAATGTCGGCTCCTTTTGTCAAATCTTGATGATCCCTTTTTTTCTTCAAATTGTTCAAGCCCGAACGGCTTTAAAATGATCTTTATCATCATCTAAATTTGTTTTCTCAAGATTCATTTCTAAATTATTGGAAAGTCAGCAAGACCAGTTACAGGTCAGGAAGGACCGAGTGTAATCTTACTTTTATTGATAGGTCAGCAAGACCAGTTACAGGTCAGGAAGGACCGAGTGTAATCTTACTTTTATTGATAGGTCAGCAAGACCAGTTACAGGCCAGGAAGGACCGAGCGTAGTCTTACTTAGATCAAGTATCAAACTACAATTTCGGACATTGAATGTCCCTCCCCGCAGCTCCTACAAACACAACCTACAAACCACCAAACATCTGATCTTTCCGTGACATCCAAAGCTAGACCACATGGTAAAAAGAACAATCGTCCTAGACCCCAAAACATCGTAAATCACAAAAAGGTAAACCTCACTCAGATATCTTCGGAGTGGTTACTTACTGAACAAAACAAAGACCCCGACATTATAAACATTAGGGATCAGCTTCGAAATTCTGAAATAGACGAATTATTATGAAATTAGTCTGGATGTAACTTGTGTGGACACCTTGGCTCCAACGTACCTCCAACAAACTATGACTAAAGCAGGATATGCAGCCAACCTAGCAAGCCAGAGAAAACACGAAAAATATTGTAACATCAAAGACCAAGGATACATCTTCAAAGGATTGGCATTTGAGACTATGGGACATTTGGAGAGAGACAACTAAATTTATTCAGGAATTGGGAAAAAAATTAGTTGAAGAGACTGGAGATGGGAGAGCAGCTACCTACCTCACACAGCGTCTAAGCCTGGCCATCCAGAGGGGAATGCAGCCAGCATTGCGGGCTCATTCCCTTCACAAATTCATTAAACGAAGTCTTTGTGATATAAAATAAATATATTATCTTGTATCAGAGAAATAGACGAAGAAATACGTAATACCTACGAGATCAGAGCAGGTATCCTCTGTAGAAAAATTCAGCGAAACGGAAGTACCCGTTGTCTTCCTATTGTACCTAACGCTTTAAAGTGGGCAGTAGTCAACAATGTACACAATTCCTTGTTCCACATGAGTTGGGACAAAACTGTAAAAACTTTGTACAACCATTACTGGTTTGAAAGAATGTTCAAGTTCACAAGAAAATTCGTAGAAAATTGTCTTACCTGTAAGGTGAACAAATCTGACCCAGGTGCCAAACAAATACAATTACATCCCATACCCAAAACCAACATTCCGTGGCACACCGTTCATCTCGACACGACTGGCAAACTCAGTGGGAAAAACGACGCAAAAGAATACCTCTTTGTGTTCATTGACGGTTTTACTAAATACACTCTACTAACACTCACTAAGAACTTAGACGCCGAGTCCGCAATACGTGCTCTTTCCCACACCGTAAATCTGTTTGGGCCACCTTCCCTTTTGATCGTTGATCAAGGCCGATCTTTCGCCAACAAAAAGTTCAAAGACTACTGTGCTCAACAACAGATTGTCTGTCCCGGTAGCTCAGTGGTAAAGGCGGCACTCTGTGAATCCAGAGATTCCAGAGGTCGCGGGTTCGAAACCCAGCCGGGACATGACATGTTATCCTCCCATTTGGGATTTTTACCACATAATAATATGTCTTGGGCTTACTGCTGGAATAATGGGACTTTATAATAGTCCTACTCGGGCAGTATAAATAAGGCGATATTATTATTATTATTATTATTATTATAAGGTTGCATTTCATTGCAACCGGTGCTTGTCGCGCCAATGGTCAGGTCGAGCGTCAAATGAGAACGATGAAAAATATGCTAACCGTAGCCGAATCCAAAGAAAATAAAACATGGCAAGAAGCCATAGGAGACGTTCAATTAGCAATTAACACTGCTCCCCATAGAGTCACCAAAAGCTCCCCTATGGAACTTACGTTTGGGCGCGTATCTCGCCCTAGAAGTCTCATTGTTGCTGAAAGCGACGCTGAAATTGTCGAAATAAATCTTGATCAAGTTAGGCAACAAGCCGTTACCGAAATAGAAAAATCAGCTACTTACAATAAAACCCGATTCGATAAAGGCAAGGCAAAGATAGTCCCCTTTAGTGTTGGTGACCTAGTTTTACTGAAAAACGAAGAACGAAACCGAACAAAACTCGATCCGAAATACAAAGGTCCTTTCAAAATCATAACAATTTTAGAAAACGATAGGTACGAAATAACTTCAATTGATGGCCGGAGGAAGTACAAGTATCCTCATGACCGCTTGCGTATTGTTCCTGATCTATCTGATATTAACCCATCACTGGTCTTAAGTGATGAGGAAATTTTATCCGACGAAGAATTGGTGTAAGAAGACAAGTAAAGGAAAGCTCTAGAGCGAGCGTATCACTGAGGAATGGTCGTATCATTTTGTTTTGTGCAAGTTCACACGGTTTTAGAGTTGGTGCTCAGATGAAACCGTTCTGAACAGTTTGTACTCGCATTTTGGTTTCGGCCCACCCTCGCTTTGTGTTATCGCAGACTTAAGCAGAGCAGAATTCCTTAGTACAGTCTTATTACCATTCTCGTCTCCGTCTAGTAAATCTTAAAATGTTAATACCTAAATATTAATAAATAAAAAAAAATTGAAACACAACACCCTACTCTAATAAAAAGGACCCCACAAAAAGTAAAACTAATAAAACAGGTTCTTGTCACTACCCTCGTAGCCACCCAAAAAATTCCCCTTTTGAATCTTTGTATCATACCGTCTTCAAAACAAACTATAGCTTGCATAATATAGCATTTCATTATTTTCATTCATTCGTTGTATTGGTTCCGTGTCGATCTTCTGGGAACTGCAGGAAGTAGTTCGGATAAGAGATTTTGGGAACAGACAATACAACACAATGCTGAACAGCAATTCTGACTCCGAAATCTTTTGAGTTATTAGAAACAATGAAAAGCGCATTCTTAATTTTGTAATTACGTAGCAACATTATAATTACAAAGTGTTGTACTTTGTACCTACTAACCTGACGGGTAGTCAGTTAGCAATATCGAACGGGACGGACGTTCAGAAAACAAATTCATACCTATTGTCACAAGGTTATGTAAAGTACCAAACTATATCTTGGATGCTAAAACCATCCCTCCCTGTGCTAATGATATAATCTATTCTTATTCTACCGATTGCCGCACAACTATTTTTAAACGTGCAGGACTATCTTTCAAGATCCTTACTGCACCCTAATACGACTGTTACAGATCGCCAAGGCAGATTCAACTAAAACCCCCGAGAATCCGTGTGTTCGGAGCGCCGAGGACGGCTTGGTCGTCAGGAAGGCCGTGTTATATCCCAGGAGACCAAGGCAATCGAGCATCGATCACCAACGTTTCACCCTGAAAAGGATCCGAGGGGAAGAAAAGAGGGTGACTCGGGGAACGAGTAACTGCTCTCTGGATACCCCTCGTCAGTCCGTTGCTAGATCTCGTGAAGTATTGATATAGCCAGGGAGTTGCGTGTCTTGCGTCTACCAGTTGAAATTACGTGTTTGTGAATTAGCTATCAATCATATCATCACCATAATATTATCTTTTATCAAATCTTTGTAAATAAAATAAATCTTTTAAAAACTCTTATTCTGTGTTACTCTATTTTCTAATTTACCAATAAATGAACCCCTTAGAGGACGGGGAAATACCAGAGGAGAGCCCGTACCACGGGTCTCCCTCATATAGATATTTGAACCCTTTACTGTCATTAAAAAGAAAGAAAAATATAAATAAGATCATTTATATAATTATTATCTCGTATTCTACTATAAATGAATGTGTTTCTTTGTGTTATTATGTATATCACAATTTTAGTGGGGTAGCGCAGAATTAGAGGACCATATATGAGAATATGAGAATAATCATAATTATAATACCTACTACAGAATTAGGGAAAATAATATACTCTGCCCCCCTAAATTGAACTGTTCCAAGCTACAGAGGAATTTGGAATATCCAATGGAATTTGGAATATCCAATATTTTGAGCAGCTACTGATTTTTCCTCACGAGGTATGAGTGAACCCTGAACAGCTGAACACACAAGTACAGAGCAGAAAAATCCTGTCCCGCTGGGGGTCGAATCCAGCGAGCTAACTCACTCGACCAGCTAATACCATATCAAACATAAAAAAGGTTCGATCTTGTATTTTTTTAAAGATTGTAAAGACCTATACACTAGCGGTTACCAACCTTTTTAGCTTTAGGGGGGGGGGGCAATAATATTTTTAAAACAATTTTGCGGCCCATACCCCGTACTTATTTTACACTATTTTAATATTATTTCTTGAGTTTCGGCCAGCATCCGCGGCCCAGTAGCGAGCTGCCCGCGGCCCACCGGTTGAGAACCGCTGCCATAGACTATAGAAAAAATATAACTTGCTTAGAAACAGGATTGAAAAACAGGATCAAAGAGTACTGTTTATTTCTTTCATGAAGATAAAAAAAAATCATATCCTTTTCAGGAAAAAGAGAAAGATAGCGACGGAAAGATCGAGCGAGAGAGAGAGAGGGAGAGAGAGACAGAGAGAGAGAGAGAGAATGAGAGAGAATGAGAGAGAGGGAGAGATAGAGACAGAGAGAGAGAAAGAAAGAGAGTGAGAGGGAGAGAGAGACAGAGAGAGAGAGAGAGAATGAGAGAGAGAGAGAGAATGAGAGAGAGGGAGAGATAGAGACAGAGAGAGAGAAAGAAAGAGAGTGAGAGGGAGAGAGAGAGAGAGAAAAAAGCAAGGGAGGAAAAAAATGTTCTTTTCTTTTTATGAAACAACCTTTTGTCTTTGTATTTGGATTTTTTTTTCGATTTTCTGATGGAAAATGGCTGTCCTTTTTACTTTCCTGACGTAATGCCTCAAACCTGTCATATAAACAAACTATCCAATATGGCTACCGTATTATCTATTTTACCTCATTTATTTTCTTATTCTTTTTCACCCGTCCTCCTCCTGTTTATTTCTCCCCCTGCACCACCCCCCCCCCTCTTCCTCAACTTTCATATTCTCCTACTCCCCCTTCATCTCTACTTCTCCCCCCCCCCCTTGATTCTCATCTCAAGCACCTACAAAACACATCCACCCCCACAAATTCCCCGCACTGTTGTTATCCTCTGTGTCTCTTCAGCTCAGCTCTTCAATACTCTTTGCCAAGTACACTGCCCCCCCCCACCCCCTCCCCCCTTCAATCCCCCATTCAAATTTCAACAGTCGAGATTCTTCAAAAAATTCGAAAGCGTTTACCCCGAGAGGTGGCACATGTGGGCCTGTGGGGCCACACTATGAAACAGGATTAATTCAATTCAAATATTTTATTGTGATATTTAGACATAAAAACATTTTACACAATAATTTACAATAATGAATTTTTTTTTAATTTATAAATATCTAGATATCTGTTAATCCAAGCCACTTCCACTTAACAGCTGACATAAATGCGCCGTGATTGGTTGAAACCCCAACAAGCGGGCATGTTAAGGTTTGTGGCTGCTAAGATGAAGGCTTTTTTTTTCAATCTCTACCGACGTCCCTATAGCGTTATCCGTCAAAACAGCTGATTTTAATATGCAGAGACAATTTTTTATATGGCCTGTGAACTCTTTGCGCATGCGTACATGGCATTTTTTATTTTATAGATAACCATGTGAGAAATGCGGAAGTAACGAAAGACATGTCAAGGTCGAAATATTCACTGTAGCAAGCTCCACCAGACCTTGCTGTAGGGATGGTTTTTTTTTTTTTTTTTTTTTTTTTTTAAGTGGGGTTTAACGTCGCTTTCAACTGCCATGGTCATATCACGACGGGGTTTTACCCTCCATTCGCAGGAAACTCACAAACCTGCTACTCACATTTACCTCACCCAGCCTGATAGGGGCCGGGAAAAGCCAGCGTCACGAGAATTAGAATTTGAATGGTCACCCATCCAAGTCTTAACCTCGCTGGATGTCGCTTAACTTCGGTGTTCTGAAGGGAACCGGTGTATTCAACATGCCATCGACGCTGGCTGCTGTAGGGATGGTTGTTGTTGTTGTTTTTTTTTTTTTTTTTTTTTTTTCAAGTACTGTCTACATCTACACACACCAAATTGTAAACCATTTTGGCATGCAATAACTGACAAAGCGATTTTGTGGTAGATATTAAATTTTAGTTATAGTTTCCACTGGAGGTATCCAAAAACGTCTCTGGATACCAGCCTAAATCCGATCTTGTGGCAGAATTTTAAGGCCCTCAAGTTTAGTGTGTGCCGTTTTCCTTTGTATCACAGGGCCAAGAACTTACTAGCCAGCGTCGATGGGACAAGTATTTTCTGCTCTGTACTTGGATGTTCGGGGTCCACTCATACCTCAAAAAAACAAAAATTGTGAAGAGGCCTTTTGCTTCAGCACAAATAAAACCATACATACATGTAAGATGTCTGAGTTGACAATATTTAATAATATGAAATATAGAATATAGCATTTCGAGAGCCGCCAAATAAAGAATCACAATATATTACCAGCATGGATTTGTTCCTTACTTTTATCGGATATGTAATTTGCTTTTCGAGTTTAAAATTGGATCATATGAGAGAAAGAGAATAATAAAGAGAGAGAGAAAAGAGGTGGTATTGATGTATTTGACATAATAGGAGTGAGAGAGAGAGAGATAAGTAGATGGGAAGAGAGAGAGAGAGAAATAAGTTGATGGGGTAAAGAGAGGGAGAGAACGATTACATGTAAAAGAGCTCATCGACTTTCAGATTAAAGTGTTTTACAAATCCGATCCTTGGGCTTGGGAAAATTTTCTGGATGCTTTCAGTATTAAGGACGCTTTCACAGGCGGCTTTGGAAAAAAATATGAGAGCCATTTTTTCTTGAAATATGTTGGTTAATACTGTCGAACCTGGATATAAAAGAAACCTAATAATAATAACTCTTTATGGACAAGAATAACAATGACAGAGGGCGTGATTATTGCCTGAGGCAGTTTTTGCCATCAAGTTTATATGACCTTGATATAAGAGACAAAATTCCCAGGACTAAATGGCTGAATATTTGCTTAACATGGGAATTGAACCACCGACCTCCAGGTTACAACTTTATCGATCAAGCTACTGAGGTCGGTTATGTAAACTTTGAGTAAGAGCAAGTTACATAATTAACCGAACAGCGACCTCACTAAATGAGATTCTGTTTTAGCTTGCATACTGGACGATTTGGCTTATGTATGTCTGTCTGTCCGTTCCGCGATAACTCTCGAACGGATTCTTCAAAATAGATGAAATGTATACATGTTCATTGAGGCCTTAGAATTTTACCTCTTGTTTTTGGGCTGAATGAGGCCACTTGGGGCCTAAAATTTAGATCGATTTTTCTATTTTTATTCAATAAAGTAAGGCTCTTGATATTTTGTAGTGTCGTTGAAAATATATATTTGCGTTAAGTATAATAAAATTTGGTGAAAAAGGTATAGTGTGGGGTATTGAATGAAAGGTCTCGATGTCCTCATGCTTGATTGAACATATATAATGCAATAGTTGAATCTGTGTGAGGTTTACAAAACCACTAGTTATTACACCACTACATAAATAATCTTGAGCCTCCTACATACTCGTATTTAGCAAAGAGTGTCGGAACACAAAAAGATCAGTAAAGTGTTCAGAAATAATTATGTAGCTACATGAGAGTGTATTGTGATTTTGTATTTAGTACAAAGTACAAGTATTTAGTACAAATACAAGTATTCAGTACAAAGTACAAGTATATAATATTGTTTAACGACCATAAATATAATGTTGGTTCAAGCGCCTTATTGAAGAAGAAAAAAGAAAGTTTTAATTTTTCAGGCTCAATTTTTAATAACAACTATTTACCGACTTGCAGAGATTGCGGGTTTGAATCCCGGCTAGAGCGCAAAATTCTGACCGAGTTTATCCGTTTCCGGAATGTCATGAATGTAAAGGGAAAGTAATACAAAAGCGGTTCCGGGGCATATTTACCTTTTTTTTACATTAATAATTAATTGCATAATTCAATTTTGGCTTGCTATTGATCTATAGCTCGTACTCTATAGGTTACTACAGGTGATCAAATATTTAGGTCCGCAAAGGTTGCTTCAGTGTAAGTTAGCCCTCGACATTTTCTTGGGTGTACTGCACACAAGGGTCATTAATTTGTGAACATCATAAAATATTTCATAGCAATTTATTAACTCTTATTACATTGACGTTTCCAATCATTGTGTTCAAAATGTGATGAGAAATTGAGAATGAAAAGAACCTAAATGTCGAAAGAAAATAATGTGCAGAAATAATGATAATGTGCAGAAATCAATTTTGACGATTTCACAGTTCAAAATACGGTGAGGATTTGATTCCATTTGACATGTACCGGGATTGGGTACAATATCAAATTATTCAAATTTAATGTCGTTAAACTTAACTTTATTGTTATTATTATCTATATTATTCTTTAATATGTAAGACAAAGTAAAATATATACAGTACAATACAATGAAATTATAGAGGAAAAATAAAAAGAGATAAAAAAAGAGAAGCAACTAATGTCCTACCTAAAGGGCGGGGTTATTGCAATCTCTTTTACCTAAACCTTTGGGTGGGAAAGATTGCCATTTTATTTCAATAAAACTTATTATTAATTCAATAACTTTTTTAATTTTGGGTTTAACGTCACTTTCAACAGTATGGTCCCATCACAAAGGGGGGTTACTCTCCATTAATAGGAAACTCACAAACCTGCTGCCCACGAAAAATATTTTTATATGCGCCCGATATTCTTTACGTGTATGCAATGTGCAGGACATTATAGAGATAATTTTCTTGTGCTATCTCAGTGGCTTGATTGTTAAGGCGGTGATTGTGTAACCTGAAGCTCGTTTGTTCGAGTCCCAACTTATATATATATAAAATTAAGCAGCCCTGAGTAAAAAAAGAAAGTTATCGTATTTGTGTTAATAATTACATAATCACTTTCGTTATATCACAACTACTCAAACTCGCTTACCTAAATCCACGCTGAAACCAGGACTTGAACAAGGTTACAAGTCCGCCGCCTTATCGATCAAGCTACTGAGGTCGGTAAGCATTTCTGAGTAACTGTACCATATCACTTGATCTAAATACTTATAAACTTATAAATTATGAGAGAGGGACACTAAATTATGACAGAGGTCCTCTGCTTAGTCCACCGCTGAATTGTATAAAAAGGAAAGCTGTAGTTACTTTTTTTTTTTTTTTAAATTGGGGTTTCACGTCGCTTTCAACTGCCATGGTCATATCACGACGGGGGTTTTACCCTCCATTCGCAGGAAACTCACAAACCTGCTACTCACATTGACCTCACCCAGCTTGAGTGGGGCCGGGAAAAGCCAGCGTCACGAGAATTAGAATTTGAATGGTCACCCATCCAAGTCTTAACCTCGCTGCATGTCGCTTAACTTCGGTGTTCTGAAGGGAACCGGTGTATTCAACATGCCATCGACGCTGGCTGGTAGTTACTTTAATAGAGTGCTAACGGCGGCTGTCTAATTCGAACAAAAAATAATGTTTTGTAAAAAACGTCATGATCTTATGTTAATATATAAAATCCCATTCAGGTATTCATTCGGTCTGGCTGGGAGAATATAAACAGGAACTAGACCAGCAGTCTGGCTGGGGGACTATAAACCGGGACAATAAGTGATAGATGTACATTCAAACCACTGCTGATACTGATAAAGACGTGAAACACAAAAGTAATAATGATGAAATCCTAGAGAAAAACGACAGCTGGCAAAAAAGGAGTACAAATTATTTGCAAATAAAGATAATTTTTTTTTTTTTTTTTTTAAATGGTACCAAGTTTTCGTTGAAATTAACATCTGTCAAAACAGAAAAGTAATAGGGTTAGAAACAAGTGCAAACCCGTATTTAAAAATGTGTTTTTGGCAATTAAAAAACCCACCAGAATTCTTTTTATTTTTTGCACTTGTTACAACAAAGGAAAAGTAATGTTCTCGTATAGGTTTAGACTAGATGCTATCATAGGTACCCAGGCAAATGGCAAAATTCAGACTCCGCAAATAGTCATTTATACGGATTTTGTATATGTATAAAAAAATCTTATTCCCCGATTATTTATGAACCTAGGTTACATGAACATACAAAAGTCGATTTTTTTTAAAAACCTAAAATCCCTGTTTTTCTTCAAACAAATAGAAGTAGAAGTACAGTGGGAGTGAAAACCCCGATTATATCTATAAAAATCAATTGTCCGTCTGTTTGTTTGTGGCTATGTTCTTCATGCAAGTCCACACCGTTTGTCCGACTTTGATGAAACTTGGTTCACGTGACCGTTATGGTCTTGAAATGGCAACCACATTGGGTGTCTCTCTATACCAGACAACCATGTTTGTAAGCTGCTAGACCGCCACTGCATCTCACTTTGTTCTCATTTTGGCGAACAAAGATTATGGACCCTATTTTAAGATTAGTCGTGAAAGCAAAATTTCTGGTCAGGAGATTACCTATCAAAATCATTCTAATTACTGAAGACTAACGGTAAACTTTTACATTTTTGTTACCAATTTCACAAAGAACCAATTTTGGTCCAAATCAGTTTCTTTTCAGCAAGTCATCTGAACGTGATGGTTTTTTATGGTAATGAAAAGTCGCAAGTTGATGGTTAATAATAATAATAAGATGGACACATACAAATATACTATTTATACACCGGGGAGATCAGAACAATTCACGAGTTTTTTTTTAATTTTCTTTTTAGTTTTTTTTATGGCTTTCACGGCAGGATTCTCATTACTTTGCGTGAGTGAGTGAGTGAGTGAGTGAGTGAGTGAGTGAGTGAGTGAGTGAGTGAGTGAGTGAGTGAGTGAGTGAGTGAGTGAGTGATATGTGTCCGTGTGTTTGCTTGGCGAAGCGGGTACAAACCGTTTGTGAAAAGTGCATGTAGCACAGTAAAGTTAGACATTTTGAATGGTGACGAGCAAAACATCTGGTATTGCTGACTATTAATAATGTTGTTCGTACCATTACTGGTGGTAAGAACTGACTATCAAAAGTTTTGGGCGTTACTTTCCTTTCTATAACATAAGGATAGTAAAAAATCTGGTGTAATCATCACACGACTTTCCTTATCCCAAAAAAGAAGTCGAATTCCACCACTGGTGACTCAACAGATGGCTAAAATTCAATGCCAAATTCGTAATCAGCAAAATCATTGAATTTGATAAGTCACAATCCCCATCTAGGTTGAATAATAAAAAATCTGGTGTTAACATCACACCACACGACTTTCCTTATCCCCCAAAAAGAAGACGAATTCCGCCACTGGTAACTCAACGGTAACAGATAGCTAAAAAGCAATGCCAAATTCGTAATCAGCACCTCATTTGATTTGATATGTCACAACCCCCATCTAGGATGAATAATAAACAAGTTAGTCAAAGCGGATCTCCCCAAAATACCGGTAAATTGGGGCCAAGGTCCGAAAAGTTCAAGATATCAAAAAATGATCAGAATAGACCCGCATGATTTTTTAAACCAAATTTCAAGTCTCTAGCTTTTACTGTTCTGGAGATATCCTGTTCACACACACTCAGACAGACAGATGCACGGACCACTGGCTGAAAACCACTTTTTTGGTATCCTGAGGCTATGATGCGTCAAGAAATGTCAAAAACTGGGTAGGTCAAATTTTCGACGAATACAATACTTTCCCTATTAGGATAAGGTAAGTAAAAACACCATTTTACTACCTACAGTTTTCCTTTAAAATTTGCACTTGTTAATACAAATGAAACATAAATCTTATAATTTATATTTATTCAGGCAGTACAAAATGATCGAGAAACCAGATTTTGATTGCAGTACAGTTTTTTCTCTGCAAGTGCAAACTACAAGTTTGATCGATTTGAATCATTGAGATACCTACAGTTGAAAATGATTTACCAAGCTGGAAAAGTGTCCCTCCTACTAGCTATGATGGCCTCCTTCATAATAGTGGGTAAGTATAACGCTAACACAAGGTTTGAAATGGAACTCTGTCCACAATTGTAAAATTCACATCAGCACTGCCTTTTGTCACACTTCCAAAATTTCCAATTTTTTGGGGTTTAACGCTTTCCAAGTTTACAATAAATTTTGGGAATCTAGACAATTTTACTTATGAGTTTCACAAAATTAGAATGTAGAAAAAACGGTATTCTATTTACCTATAAAACAATAATTTTTGGAGATACATGTGATTCAGTAAAAAATCTCAGAATATAGCTATAGTGGAAAGTTGAACAATTATTATTGTTGCCATACGATACAATGTGAACCATTCACGAGAAACTATTGTGTCCATAATTGGTAGTGTATTCTCTCTGTTTCTAGATGGAAATATTCTCGTTCCCGAAGGATACAATAAGAATTACGTCTCATCAAAAAATATGAGCAACAGTATAGAATATCTCTGCAAAGATCCAAACGACAACATGTGTTTGACATACAGCTTGGCTGAATTCACCGATTGGTGTGGATTCGACTACAAGGTAATTCAAGTATCAACAAATTTTAAGTTTATGCTAAAGTAAAAAGTAATAATACTCCTAGGGTTGTATGCAGAATCCTCACTGTACGAATGCCTGGGTCATTTTTCCCTTCAGCTGATTTTGTTATTCAAATAACATAAATAATTGTCAAGGTCGAAGTTTACCCTATAGCAAGCTCGGGACCACCCTACAGTGAACCCTATAGGCATTACTAAATCGTCTCTGCATACCAGCCTTAGGTAAATGAGTAAAGATTATATCGGCCGCTTACAACAGATTTACATTTTTCAAAATATTCTCCTAAAACTATTGTATCGATTTAGTTGAAGACAAGATACACTGGTGCCACGTCAGTTTATTTTTTTATGTCACAATGCCTATTTAAGATGAATAATAAAGTACATAGATGAGGCCGGGCCACGAGATTTCTCAACCCCTCGAGTGCCGCGGTTCTCAGCTCATCATCGTCACGAGGCGACACTACTTCCCCAATGATACTGAATCTATCATAATCATGATCATTTTCTGTCCCCAGGGTAACAATTTCACCGCTGTGAAAGATAATAAATGTGCCACCAACACAGCTTGCACGGCTGTGGTCACCTGCCAGGACCCTAAGAACATTGCTACCCTGGAGTGTAAGCAACTAACCGGTGGAAACGAGACGCGTTGTGACTGCTATGTCTTCTCCAAGCAGTAGGAACTGCACATGTCTGAACTGATAATATGAACTGATATCCCCCAAAAAATATCACTTCGTGACATAAAAAAAGTCCCGCCAATAATTCAGTTTCTAAATTCATACCTCCCTTTTCAAAATATATAATATATTAGGTATTTTTGACCTCCTCCAATTTTTTTATTGAAATCAATTTATGGCCTTTTATTCATTCACTTAAGTGCAATAGTATTTATTCACTTAACTTATTAATAGCCTCCCCTCTCTCTTTCTTCTAATGTCCTCTTTCTTCTATTCCTTGTTGCATGTTGAAATGTTTCCTTTACAACTTCAGAACTTAAGTCTTCTTTCCTTGCTCTTTTCACCGAGTGGGAATGATAAATATATGAATCTACAAGTCAGTGCTATTTTTAACGAGAAAAAAAGAATTTAACATAGTGGTTTCCTATGGAGAACAGGAAATGAGAAGTCTAGCCGACCGCGACCCAAGGATGCATTATCTTTATCTAAGTCACAAAATATCTGCCACAAACGAGAAGTGGACCCACAACCTCAGGTCACGATTCAGGCTCATTTCCGAGGATCACATGTTTTTTTTTAAGTGGGGTTTAACGTCGCTTTCAACTGCCATGGTCATATCACGACGGGGGTTTTACCCTCCATTCGCAGGAAACTCACAAACATGCTACTCACATTGACCTCACCCAGCCTGAGTGGGGCCGGGAAAAGCCAGCGTCACGAGAATTAGAATTTGAATGGTCACCCATCCAAGTCTTAACCTCGCTGGATGTCGCTTAACATGCCATCGACGCTGGCTGATCAAATGTTTAAATATGTCTACATTTATATATTATAATCTTAGAAAAGAACCTAGACATCGGTTCCTTTGGCTAAGAACGGACCTGCTGGGTGGTACCCCGCCAAGAGCCCAAGTCGGTGAAAGGAGCATGGAAATAAGACTTAAGTTCTGAGGTTGTAAAGGAAACATTCCAACATGCTACAAGGAACACATACATAATATTATGCAACATTGGGTATTAGAGATTTTTTTTACATTTTTGAACCTAATATAACCAACATTTCAGAAGAAAAAAAAATTCTGTCTTTTTCACTCCTTGGGCATTACTGGTTTAATATACGTAAGAATGTATGAAGCACAAGGCCTCTTCACAAATTTTGTGGGTAGCGCAGCATTACTAAGAGCCTCCTATATTTTTTAAATTCTATTACATTAATTTATTTTTACTCTGGTAATGCCGCCACTGGTCGTTACTTATTCAGTAACTACTAATTTTTCCACACGAGGTATGATGAGTGGACCCCGAACACCCAAGTACAGATCAGAAAAATTCCTTCCCACCTGGGGCTCGAACTCAGGTCACCATGCGTGGTAAGCCTAGCACGCTCACTCAGCAACGGCGACTATTACAGGGTTAGTATACCTATACGTATAATTTCACATCGGGACATGTGGATTGACCGAAATGACATTTCTTTCTCGAAAAGGTGTGTGTGTGTGGTCTGTGTGTGTGATGTGTGTGTGTGATGTGTGTATGATGTGTGTGTGGTGTGTGTGTGGTGTGTGGTGTGTGGTGTGTGTGTGTGGTGGTGTGGTGTAGTTGTGTGTGTGTGAGATGGGCTGGCGAAGCGGCAGGTGTAACCCGCGAGTTCAATAATAAAATTGAATGCATCAATCAAATTTTCACTCGTCTCTAGAATAATCAATGCATAATTTTGAATGACATGGTAAACCAACTCTAACACTTCAGATACTGAAAGAGCGACTCCATAAATTCCATTTTAGTTCGGTTTATGTGGCAGCACCCCCAAAACATTTAGCCACCGGCCACACCTGGTAGTAAACTAATAAAAGCGTTCAATAATAATAAGTGCCCTTATCCAGTTGATGAATCAGGTTGATAAGGAGTATTCAACAAGAGAAATACAGTGTTTTGTTGACAAGTTTGTTGGGTTGTGAGTTCTAAGTTTTGTAAGCTAGGAGCAAACTGTGGGCAACATTTGGATTTCAGTCTAAGAAACTTGGTTTAGATTGCGGAGAGTGAAAGGTAGGAAAACACAAAAGATTTTGAGCGCAGTAGTTCTTGTTTCATCATCATCATCATAGGGTGGCGTCATTGTGAACGATGGTAGCTGGTGGAATCACTCAGCACTTCTACCACTGTCTTTACAAGGAAGCTAATAATTGACAAGAGCCCCCAGAACCAAGCCAATGCTGGTATACTCCCTGTTGATAGTTCCCTAGTTCTTGTTTCATTTATACGAAATAAAAAAGGCCGTGAAATACTCATCTTAAAAGACAATGACTACCTATTCATACAAAAAAAAAATTACCTTTTAAATTAAAAAAAAAACCTATTCATAGAATTAGAAGTGAAGGAGTCCTGATAGGGGTTTGGCGAAGGGAGCCTTAAAATTTGAAAATAAGAGTGCTAGAATCAGACAACCTCAACAATGAGGAAAGGGTTGAACACTGCCGACCCCTAGTAAGTTTGGGAGGAGGCAAAGTGAAAGAAAAGAGCTAAGAAGGATGGTTTCCAACCAACTTTATTTCAAAGTTGAAGCATCAATCGTGAGGACCTGCGACTTTTTCCTTATAATCCATTAAACCCATAGGAAACTGCAAGCTAGCACATGGCTTGGAACGGTTAGCTAGTTCTTCCCGGTAGCTCAGTGGTAAAGGTGGCACTGTGTGAATCCAGAGATTCCAAAGGTCGCTGGTCCGAAACCCAGCCGGGACATGACAAGTTATCCTCCCATTTGGGATTTTTACCGACTTAATAGTCCTAATCGGGCAGTATAGGCGATATTATTATTATTCTCTGTTTACAGTCCTCTAGCGAGGCACTGGTCTTCTCCCTGTTCAACGTCCCCCCAGTCAAAATAATTGCATTTTCATTGCTTAACACTTTCAGCATGAGTGCATCTTATTCAGTACAAAGACGGCTCATCATCGCGAGGTACATCGACTATTGGCTTAGCAACACAATCCTCATGTGCCTACTCTGGCCTCTGGCTTTCACCGTGTAGGCAGAGGAACAAGGGTTCGATGTGGTAGCGTAAGTTTTGTGGGCAGGTAGCCTCTTTTTTCATATCAATTATTGCGATTATAAATTTTTTGGGGCCAAGGGTATAAGTTCGCAAATTAAATCGAAAAGTTGTCACCTTGGCCTAGCGGTAGCATGCTCGGCTTGCAGTACAGGTGACCAAGGTTTGAATCCCGGCGGGGTCGGATTTTTTCGGCACTGTACTTTGGGTGTCGGGGGCTGCCTTAGACTCGTGAGGACAATTGGGGTAGTTATAGAGTGAGCAACGACCAGTGGCGGCATTACGAGATTGATATTGGAATATGATGGTTGGTTGGAGATATGATGCATAAGCATTAGTTCTCGTAATGTCGATGCTACCCTCTGAAATTGTGACTTAATAACACAAATATGTAGCTTTTTATCTTTAAATTTAAATCCAACATTTTTTTTATGAGTGTGAGATTGATCAAGGCGTCTGACTGGTAATTTATAATTTGCGGTTTCAAAACCCAGCCTAGGCAAGACAAGTTAATCTCCAATTTAATATTTTGAGTATTTTGACCACATAATGTTACGTCTGGGGCTTACTGCTGGAAAAATAGGACTCATTCGTCCTGATCGGGCAGTATAAATAAGACAATTTTTTTTTTAACATTTATTTTTGTTATTACATTAATTTGATACTTTAGAAGGGACAATAAAAATCAGTCCTATTCGTTCATTTTGAAAGCATATGACCTACACGAGTATTATATTATAATTATAATTATTATAAATAAGGTGATATCGTCGTCCAAAACACGAAGTGGCGTATCTTCAAAATACAAACTTTAGTGGCGTAAATCGAGATACGTCAGCTCGTTCTTTGAAAGAAGTATTTAAAACAATATACGCCGAAATTTACTCATAAAATTGGAACGCTTTGAGATACAGATACGCCACTTCGTGAGGTGATAAAAAACCATGATTAGAACTAGATACGCCAAAAATCTCAAGTGTCCATTTTTTGAGATACGCCACTTCGTGTTTGGGACGTTGATTATTATTAGATCTTCTCACTTTCCAGACTCCCGATCGTCTTCAAACCCTCACTCCAACTCTAGCCGCTAGAGGTCGCTTCTCAAACTTCTCGACCCCGCCCCCAGAGCGGAGCCCATGTTCCAGTGGATCCACGAGATCCCGTCGGATCCGCATGAGTGGACCCTCCCCCACTTCTCCCCCTGGGTGTGGACCCTTATCGCGCTCTCCATCGTGAAGAAAATCCTCATCGGCGCATATCTCGTGAACCGTTGGCGTAAGCGGCGCGCCGCTCAGACCGAAGGGGTTAAACAAGATTAAGCGCGGATTTTTTTTTAGCGCAGGAGAATTTAAAAGTTGTTTAAATTAAAAAAAAAAAAAAAAATGTTTTTGTGGATAAAAAATAAAGAATTTTTTTTGTGAATAAAGAAAGTGGGCTCCAATTTGAATATTTTTCATAATTTGGACATGTTGTAAACCTCGAGAGTAATTTTTATTGTTGCCGTTTGTTATCCACTAAGGGCCAAATTGAGGGCTCTAGTATCAAAACCGGCTCTCTCCACTTTTTCTAATTTTACAGGACGGGCAAAAGACATATTGAACGAAAAGCTTTATTCAACGTATTTGATTGTGAAGAGAGAACAGTTTGAAAATGAACGCATATTTTACAACAGAATTACTATGGGAGAGAGTAGGTTTTGAGATGTAATGTTTTTTTCAGTCTATGCGACTAAAAGAGATTCCAGGGGTACCACAACCTCATTTTCAATTTTTTTGGAGACGGCCGGTTTTGATAGTAGAGCCCTCAATTGTAAAACAGGATTATTGGGCGAAATTATCAGACGAAATTGAAATCTTAAGTAATGACTCAGCAATGGTTTTCCCAATCCAAGTCTGTACGCGAAGTCTAGATTTGCGCCACAAAGGTATTACAAGCCAGCCTCCGTGGCGTGATGGTTGTGACTACTGCTCGTAGTCCAGAAATCCCGAGTTCGATCCCCGGTTGGAGCAGTCTTTTCGAAGAAAATTCTGTCCCTTCCAAACACGTGAGGCTGGCATTTCCGGCCCTACCCAGTCTGGGTGAGGTTAATGTGGGTAGCTGGTGCGATTCCCAGCGAATAGAGGGTAAAACTCCCGTCCTGACTATCTATCTCAATCAGGACGTTAGAACCGAATATAATCAACAGGTCACAATAGATCTAATTAGGTCGCAGTGTTAATCGTACAGGTTTCACTGAAAACCCTGCAACCAGATCAGATAATAATAATCTTCATTTTCATTATTAATTCGAAATCGACAAAAAATACTATCAGAAATTTAGGTAAGTGATTAAAGCACTTTCTAAACCTTATCTCTAATAAAAAGGAAAAAACACACAATAATAGTCAAAGAAAGTCAATTTGCTAAAGAGGAAATTTTAAATGAAATATATCAGTTGATAAAAAAATTGATATTTGATGCACCCGTGTGTCTTTGAGGTTCAACAATTGAGCCTTCCTCACCCCACAGAGCCCTTTCACCCCCCCCCCCACACACACACACACACACCCCTCACCCACTACACAGTATATTATACGGATGATATGTCACTGACTTTCCCTTTCGACAGTTCCAGGAGAGTGTAAATAAATTGGATGGAAATCAAACTGACACTTCTTCTGCTCACTTGTGTTCCTGTGAAAACCGCAACACTCGTCAAAAGGGGGGATAATAATATTTATGAGCAGGGGATAATATAGGGGGTTGTAAGAAAAAGGTTTACCTACACAACAATTCGCGGTTAGCGCGCGATTAGCTCAGTGGTTAAGCACTCGCTTGTCATGCGGAAGGTTCTGAGTTCGATCCCCCGTGCCGAGAAAAATTTGTATTCTTAATTTGGATACAATTTTATTGTTTGTAAGGGATTCCTTCCGGTGCACTTGTGTTGAGCCAGCACCTAATTGGGAAGTATTGTGTCACTTCTCGCCCATCAGAGGGGAGGCATACTACGGGATGGTCAGGCTACAGCACAGACCACAAGCGTCCACAGTAGCTCCTGTTTCATGACTACGAAATAAAAAAGGCTGTGAAACACTCATCTTAAAAAAAAAAAAAACATTAAATGTAATTAAAAATTATTAGGTATTGATCTTTATTTTTTTTGTACCTACCTACATACTTCAAAGTTTTTTTTTAAATTTATTTTTATTATTTTTTTTGTTGATGATTGTTTTGTAAAAAAAAAAAAATAAAGTGTAAATAAAAAAAAGGTTGTGAGAGAACGGCGAAGAGAGAGGAACAATATTATTATTATTATTATTATTATATAGTATGCTTTATTAGGTAGAACAAAAATATATACAGTAAAATACAATGAAATTATAAAGAAAAATTAAATAGATTGAGCAAAGAAACAAGAACAAAAAAAAGAAGAAAAAAAAAAAAAAAAAAAGAAAGAAAAGCCAGCGTCGATGGCATGTTGAATACACCGGTTCCCTTCAGAACACCGAAGTTAAGCGACATCCAGCGAGGTTAAGACTTGGATGGGTGACCATTCAAATTCTAATTCTCGTGACGTTGGCTTTTCCCGGCCCCACTCAGGCTGGGTGAGGTCAATGTGAGTAGCAGGTTTGTGAGTTTCCTGCGAATGGAGGGTAAAACCCCCGTCGTGATATGACCATGGCAGTTGAAAGCGACGTTAAACCCCACTTAAAAAAAAAAAAAAAAAAGAAGCTAAATTCCTATCTAAAGGGCGGGGTTATTGGCTGTAGCAATCTCTTCCACCAAACCCCATACATTATCATATACATTTATAATGCATTATCCATATTACGAATACATTATTCAGCGTCCGTGGCGTACCGGTTGTGACTACTGTCCGTAGTCCAGAGATCCTGGTTTCGGTTTTTAGCAGACTGTTTACACGGAAAATTATGAAATTTCAGAGCGCATTTGAAAGGGTCATTATACCCGAATTGTCTCATTCTCAGAATATTTTTTTTTTTTTTTATTGGTGTACATCAAATTTACAATTTGTTTACACAAGTCAAATACAGATACAGAAATGGGGCAGAGGAAGGAAAAGACATAATAGAACTTAAGAAGTAACAAACTAAGTAAATTGTAAGCTAGACCATATCACTCAAGCTACAACTCATTTTTAAGTTTTTTTTTAGGAAGGAGAAAAGGAAAATAACCAAATTTCCCTTTCAACTAGACTCTGATTGGCTTATTTGAATGAAATTTGACGGTTGAGAAGGAGATTTGAGTTCGTTGTGGGACGATTGAAACGGAGATTTGGGAATTTTGAGAGTAGAAGTGCTTTCTAGAATATAGTAATACTAGCACTCTTTAATGGAAGGTAACCACCAGGTGAGGTTAATGCTCACACCACCTAACCCTGAGAGTCTCATTTTTATGTGGTCGCAAGCACAAATTAATGAGGAAAAGTTCATGCACTGGGTGCGATTCGAACCAACGGATCCCTACGCTACCTGGATTAACAGACTAGCGCGTTATCCACTCTGCTCTTGAAATCTCCCCTGACTATTCACGTGCCTCCTCCGAGCAACATAAGACACCAGCCTCCCTTGGGACCAGAGGTAGCGGAGGGAATGGGGTTATTTTGGAGGAGGGAATATTACCTCTGAAGGAAAGATATTGACAGGTGATGGAAGAAACTAGCGGTACAGTTTTGGGAATAATTGGAGGTTCAGTGGCAAAGGCGACACTCTATGAATCCAGAGCTCGCGGGTTCGAAACCCAACCGGGACTTGACAAGTTTTCTTTCCATTTGGTATTTCTACCACATAATAATACGACTCGATGCCCTCCCTAACCTTCTTTCCTAGTCTGTCCTGGTAGTTCAGTGGTAAAGGCGGCACTCTGTTAATTCCGGAAATTTCCAGAGGTCGCGCGTTCAAAACCCAGCCGGGACATGACAAGTTATCCTCCCATCTAGGATGTTTTATTTTTATTTTATTTTCATAAATTGACGGGGTAAACCCATGTTTATTTGATGATAATATATATAGTTACGATACATAGAAATATAGTTCAGATACATAGATATATAGTTAAGATATATATAGAAAAAAGACACATAATGGGACTTAATAGTCCCAATCGGGCAGTATAAATAAGGCGATATTATTATTATTTCTAACGCCAACTATTTGATTCTATTTGATTTGACGACCTGGATTAAGACGTGGGTTTTACCATCCATTCGCTGGGAATTGTACCAGCTACCCACATTAACATCATTCAGCCTGGGTAAGGCCGTAAATGCCAGCCTCACATGTACGGAGGGAGTTTCTGTGTGAAAAATCTGCTTCGACCGGGGATCGAACTCGGGATCTCTGTACTACGGGCAGTAGTCACAACCGTTACGCCATGGAGGACTTAATAGTCCTAATCGGGCAGTATAGGTAAATAAGGCGATATTATTATTATTATTGTCGGCTTAAAGGCAATATCGTTATAATTTTGAGTGCGCGATTAGCTCAGTGGATAACTCGCTCGCCAAGCGGAAGGAATCGATCTGCCCTAAAAAGTCCTAAAATATCCTAAGTCTTAAAATATCTTAAATCTTAGAATAGCCAAAGTCTTAAAATATCGGAAGACCTGTCACCTATCCGAAAGTGTGACACTTCAAATTATCAGGCACTACATCTGTCATGTAGAACAAGACTTGATAGTATTCAACATGTTTGTCATATGGAATGGAAATTCCAGATAATATTATTTTTTGGGGAACGTTTCTTCTCCCATCAAGATTTTCTGTTTTGTTACTTGGGTATCGATACATATTTTTATAGGTATGTAGAAATAAACCAAGCTGTTTGGAGTAGCTGAACAACTATAAATTATGTATGTGTGTATACAAAATATCTCAAGAACGGTAAGTCGTAGAGCGATGAAAGTTGGCACATAGCTGAAGGGCGTCAATAATTCCATGTAGGTACGTGAGGTAGGCATTTATCATTATGGTGAGAGAATCATACAGGGTCTCTCATTTTAAGCTCACCAGCGCGATTACTCGACCCCTGTTGGAAATACAAAAAATATTTAATGTCGACCCCGCTTGAGCGGGATTAAAGACAAAGTAAAAGAAGAAGATATTCCGAGATCATTTTTATAGCTCCTCAAGATAGGTTCTGAAAATTAAGCATCATTCTCTCTGTGTCAATTGTCTCTCAGGTGCCCATAAGGTTAATGAGTGTAAAAATAATTCCACGTGCTCCAATTGCAAAATAAAGCACAACACGTTGCTTTGTTTAAAAGATCATAAGTCTGACTGTACCAAATCAGGACTTCGGGAGTTAAAGCCTAAAGCTTTAGCAAAGAACTCTTATAATGTCACGAATTTCACGTACAATGAAACACCATAGCTGAATACACCGGTTCCCTTCAGAACACCGAAGTTAAGCGACATCCAGCGAGGTTAAAACTTGGATGGGTGACCATTCAAATTCTAATTCTCGTGACGCTGGCTTTTCCCGGCCCCACTCAGGCTGGGTGAGGTCAATGTGAGTAGCAGGTTTGTGAGTTTCCTGCGAATGGAGGGTAAAACCCCCGTCGTGATATGACCATGGCAGTTGAAAGCGACGTTAAACCCCACTTAAAAAAAAAAAAAAAAAAAAAAAAAAAAAACACCATAGCGTGTAGAACACTGAGATCATTTAACATAACATAGAGGGAACCTTATCTGTCTCGAGTTGAACAAATATTATGTGCGTCCATCTTTGAACAGCTGATGTTCCCTCTTTCAAATAATGGTTGGTTCAATTTATTTGAATTTTTTGTTTACCTCATGCAGTGGCAGATATCTATAAGTATGCTTAACTATCAATATTTTTTCGATCTATAAGTTTTCCCTACAGTGAACCCTCAACCCTGTAGGGATAACAAAAACGTCTCTGCATACCAGCCCTATTTTGGCGCTTCTGGGACTTGGCGTCAAAGCACTGCGATTGGCAAAGAGATGACCGAGAAGAGAGAAAGAGATGAAAAAGAGAGAGAAGATAAAAGGGACTGTGCAAAAAAGTAAACAAAGATATAATTCGCTCTGTTCTCGCATATAAAATGGAATTTTATTGCAAAAAAACTAGCTCACTATCAACAACTGTTGTCTGCAACATCCGCCATCAGTCACTATGAAGACCTCAAACACATTTCTGATCGTTCTTCTCATTGGACTCTGCGTTATTGACTTTCTGCCGTCGAAAGTTGGCAAGTATACTTAAAATAATACAGGGTCTTGAATAACTTCATTAATCCAACAAAAAAATAACATTTTATTTTATTGAAATTTTTCTCTCTCTCTCTTTTTTTTGGATTTACTGTCGCTTTCAACTGCATGGTCATGTTGGTCATACCACGATGGAGGTTTTACCCTCTTTTTGCAGGAAACTCACAATCCTGGTACCCACATGAACCAATTACAGTTCAAACCGACCTCAGTAGCTTGATAGTTAGGCGGAGGTTGGTGGTTCAAGTCCCAGTTATAGCGTAGATTTTTTTTTTTTTTTTTAAGTGGGGTTTAACGTCGCTTTCAACTGCCATGGTCATATCACGACGGGGGTTTTACCCTCCATTCGCAGGAAACTCACAAACCTGCTACTCACATTGACCTCACCCAGCCTGAGTGGGGCCGGGAAAAGCCAGCTCACGAGAATTAGAATTTGAATGTTCACCCATCCAAGTCTTAACCTCGCTGGATGTCGCTTAACTTCGGTGTTCTGAAGGGAACCGGTGTATTCAACATGCCATCGACGCTGGCTATTGTAGATTTAGTAGAGAGATTTCAACACATCAAGATAACTTACCAATTACAGTTAAAAATTAATACTTTCTTAGTCTCCCGGCGTAGAACTAAAGAGTCCTTTTTTGCCAGCAGTTAAAACAAAGTCTCAATTATTGGGTTTAATCACTGAATTTCCAGCCGGCCTCCGTTGCATGACGGTTGAGACTACTACCCGTAGTCCAGAGGTCCATAGTTCGATCCCCGGTTGGGGCAGAATTTTGTTCTTTCCAAACACGTGAGGCTGGCATTTCTGGCCCTACCCAGGCTCGGTGAGGTTAATGTGGGTAGCTGGTACGATTCCCATTGAATAGAGGGTAAAAGCTCCGTCCTGATTATTTATCTCAATCAGGACGTTAAAACCAAATAGAATCGACTGGTCACAATATATCTCATGAGGTCGCAGTGTTGTAAGGGTTTCACTGAGAACCCTGCAACCAGGTCAGATAATATATTATCTGACCTGGTTATTATAATAATAAAAAATAATAAAATACTGAATCTCCAACTGAACCATACTGAATCTTTTACTGAATCATACTAAATCTACGTGTCAGATTTGTTTCCTACTTATTTTATTAGTGCCTCTATATTTAAACCTTTAAATAAAAAAAATTAAGAATTAAAATTTGTGAGGAGCCAATTTTTGAGTGCTGATTTTCTATGGATTTCATTATTTTCCTCAGTTGGAGATTGCCTCAAAAAACCCGACTGTGCTCTGTGCTCCGGCAATAAGGCCGAATGTCTGGTGGACAAGATTCCACCCCAATGTGTGGCCGGCTTCCCTCCACTGGTATGGACCAAGTCGATCGGCTTGTGCTATTGGAAATAGACCAGACAGTTTTCCAGATTAACTTTCGTAGCTTTCTATCCCCCCAAAAAAACTTCGTGTAAAAATAGTCGTCAAGTGATGGAATGAAAAGAACTGATATCGAAAACGTCAATTTTCTATGTTTGAATTAGGTACTACACATAATTTTCAGAACAAACCAGTGTGCAGTATAGTCAAGGACGTGGTTCTGTACATAACCAATTAACCATACAACATTGTTCTTTCAAGAGTATTGTTTTGTTTTGTGGATATTTTTTTGGTTAAATTCTCAAAATACCAAATCGAAGTTTGCTCAAGGGTGTAGTGTTGTAGTGAGGCTATTATTTTTGATGAATTATCAAGATACTAATTACGTGAAAAATAATTTCTTCAAACATAGAAAAAGAAAATATATTTTACACATCTTTTTAATACTTTGAATATCAATATCCTATTATTATTTTTAAATTTCCTCTGTTTGTGAGTTATGTACCTACATTCAATACATACTTATATAATAATAATGCTTTTTCTTTGTGTTATTACCTATGTCACAATTTTAGTGGGTAGCGCAGAATCATAGGACTTTACCAGTCTTTACCACTTTAATTAACAATATCTTGTATTATTTTTTTTGCCTAAGATTCTGCCACTGGTCGCTGCTTCACATTAAAGCAGCTACTCATTTTTCCTCACGAGATATGAGTGGACCCCGAACATCCAAGTACAGAACAGAAAAAATCCTCCCCCGCTGGCAATTGAACCCAGGTCACCATGTGTGCAATGCCTAGCGCGCTAACTCGCTCTGCCACAGTGACTACTCAATACATACTTATATTACATCGAGGAAATTACCTACCTAATGCGCTTTTTGGATCTATCATTACAGCAGCAGACATCACTTGGTGGTAGATTGTCTGTCCCCCAATAGGGTGGCCCTTATTTTCGAAGGTCGGAAATCGAAGGTGCTCCCCCCCCAAAGTGGTTCCAATTCATGAGAAAAAAATTGCTAAAAAGTTTCAGCTCGATCAGAAAACGTTAACACGTGCCGCCAGGAGCTTAAAGTTTAGATATGCTAATTGAAGGGGCAATATACGTTTTTCCGCACTTTTTGTTAATTTCCTCTGTAATAGATCAACTTAGAATAAAAATTCAAAAAGTGATAGAATTGTAACAAAATTATCTAACACATTTATTCCTATCAAATTAACTCTCAAACAAACAGTTTCTGGGCAAATCAATAACAAAGTCAGATTTTTGCTCTACCCCTCTGTATCTCGCTAGCGAAACTGTAAAATGCGTCTGGATAATGAAACAAATCCAAGATAATTAAAGAAACAAGTAAGTTCAATTATTTTATACAAACAAAATACAGTTCTTTTATATTTTTAATCGATAATAAGAACAAAATAATATTGAATAATGGATATATTTACCAATATACCGATTTCCGTTTTTTTGCTGTCAGGATACCTTGTTCTGTAGTCATTTACTACTTGCTAGCCTCTGTGGCGTAACGGTTATGACTACTTCCCGTAGTCCAGAGATCCCTAGTTTGATCCCCGGTTTGGGCAGAATTTTTGCATAGAAAATCCTGTTCCCTCCGAACACGAGAGGTTGGCATTTCCAGCCCTACCCAGTGTGAGTGAGGTTAATGTGGGTAGCTGGTACGATTCCCAGCGATAAAGGGTAAAACCCCCGTTCTGACTATCTCAAATCAGGACATTAAAAACAAGTAGAATTAATGGACATTACTCCCCTTTCTGCTGTATCATTAGAAACTTTGAGATCTTTCAAGAAGTTTTTTCCTTCAAGGTAATCTTCATTCGTTGACCAATATGTTGGCGGGTACTTTAAGAATGATGTGTTTTGATCTAATCTTTTGAAGAAAGTTTTTGTTTTTCATGAAACCAAAAAATCTAGATTTTTTTTTCACTAAAGTTGCAAGTTCGGTTACTTTGCATTCATATTTTTTATTTGTATCCTTCTCACAATCAATAACCATCTTTGTTTCGTATTAGATGGTACCTCTTCATCAAAGAATGCTGGACCTACAGCTTCTTGGCCTAACTACCACAGATGGTTAACAATCTTTTTAGTAGCAGCCATATTCTTATCTATGTTTTGGAAGCTGATGATTTTTTGTTTGTTTTTTTTTTTTTTAAAGTTAAGTCTCCCTTTGGTGCTTTAATTACCTTGGGAGCTTTATACCAAGCTTCAACATTTACTTTCACGCTAAAAAGACATTTATTTTTGTGTTAGAAATAACGTTAGCACATATTCTATTGTACAATTTTTTAAAAAGATGCTATTAAAGAATATAGAAATTAATATAGAAAATTAATTAAGTTTAAAAAATAACACTTTCATTAGCTGTTGAAAAACAAACTCAAGAAAGAATTATCAACTAGAACGGATACTGGATTGATGATAAGAAAAG